>ML795616.1:630458-643686 GCA_009831015.1 Picea engelmannii
CGCTCTCGCTCCCATCTCCTCCTCCATGGGATACTCAACTTTCTCCAAGATACCTTCCTTTTCATTCTTGTAGCCATAATATGAATTGAAGTTAATTAGCTTATAAATTACATACCTACACCTCCTCTTCTTCGCCTCGTGGGGTCTTATCGAATAACTCTTTCATGTCAGGGAGGAATTTCATAACCCTGAAGTATTTGTAATCGGGGCCCTTATCGGCAGCATCGAACACATCAACTTTTTTCCCTTCCAAGTCCATCATCTTGGTCCCTAATTTGGCATAATTAGGACTACCAATCTCTACAATCCGAGCTTCCCAATGATATTTTGATATATTTAGCAAGAAAGGAACCATGTTGGATGTCTTAATTATAATACTGTGTCAACCTTAAGAATGACATAAGGCCCATATTGTATATTTAATATAAGTTAAGAAGCACATTTGGAAAAACAATTGATGATCAAAAAGATTTTCTAGCATGCCTTGACCCTAAATATTAAGCATTTCCTTGACCTCACCTTGCTCCTCCTTGAGATCCCGACTCATGTATTTAATAAGAATTCCATATTTATTATTCTCCATAACCATTTTCTTGATCACTTTCTCATCTAGAAGGGGCACATAGGCAACAAACTCTCAGTCTCTCTATTGTTGGCTTCCCTTGTCCTTCTCTACCATTTCTTCTACCACATCTTCCACTTCCTCTTCCTCTTCCATTTCTTATACCACATATTCTAACTCTTGAAATATAAATGGCCTCTCCCCTCTTGATCGTCAACCTAACCTCCCTCTTTATGGAATTGATCCTCTACCACTCTGCCATTGCTCTAGCCTACATCTCCTTCTCTACAATCCACTCGACTTTCTCCAAGATGTTGTCCTCATCATCCATGTAGCCATAATAATTTGTGTGAATTCACTTGTAAATATCATACCTATACCACCTCTTCTTCACCTCGAGGGGATTATCGAATAGCTCTTTGACGTCAGGGATGAATTTTGTATCCCCACTTGTACAATTGGTTGGTGGAAAATTGTAACATGTCATATTCTAGCAACCAATTGTATAAGTGGGGTTGGAAAATTCCTCCCTGGCATGAAAGAGCTATTCGATAAGCCCCCCAAGGTGAAGAAGAGGAGATCTAGGGAGCAGAGATTATAAGATAATTGGCGCTAGTTATTATGGCTATATGGATGACAAGGTTGATATCTTGGAGAAAGTTGAGTGACCCACGAAGAAGGAGATGTGGGCTAGAGTGATGAGGGAGTGGTAGAGGTTCAAGTCTGTCAAGAGAGAGGCCAAGTTGAATATTAAGAGTGAAGAGGTCTTTTCCATTAAGCTATTATTGTTCAAGGAAGATAAATATGTGGTAGAAGAAATGGGAGAGTAGGACAATGGAAACCAACAATAGATAGAGCGAGAGATTATTTCCCATGTTCCTTTTTCGGATGAGAAAGATATCAAGTGCATGGTTTTCGAGAACAAGAAATAGGAGCTTCTAAGTAAATACATGAGTGAGTATCTCATGGAGGAGTAGGTTGTTGCCAAGGAAATGTTTAATATTTAGCAATATGGAATGCTCATGCAGCTTATGCATCATCGGGTTTTTTTTCAAATGTGCTTCTTAAGTTCTATTAAATATAAAATATGGGACTTAGGTCATTCTTGAGGTTGAAAAAGTATTATAATTAATACATGCAACAAGGTTCCTTTATTTTTTATCAAGCAAAAGGGGCATCGGGAAGATCGGATCATAGAGCTTGATAGTCCTAATTATGTCAAAGTAGGGGCCAAGATGACATACTTAGAAGGGAATGAAGTTGATGTTCTTGGTGCCACCAGTAGGGGACTCGGTTACAGATAATTCAGGGCTACAAAATCCCTCTCTAATTTCAAAGAGATATTCGATAAGATCCCTAATGTGAAGAAGAGGAGGTGTGGGTATTGTTGGATTATTATATTCTTTGCAATGGAAGTCTAGTCAAGGTGGATAGACTACAAATGGGTGTGAAATTCGAAGGTTGAAGTGTTCGACTGGGAAAATCTGAAGTCAAAGTAATTGACAGCAAGTCGACAAGGTCAAACAACAAGAGGTCGAAAGGCAGTCGTGTGGCAACTGATTGAAGACCCAATGAAGTTCAATTGGTATTCGACTGGTAATCCGACTGAAAGTTGATTGTAACATAATATCTACATTCACAAGATTTGTAGTCAATGATATGAGTGGATCTATAACCATTTTGAGTTCCTTTCTTTAGGGTTTTTCCTATTGTAAAGCCTATAAACAAGGCATGTCGTAATATTGTATAAGATCATATTTGGATCAATCTTGGATGTTCCTGCTAATATTTAGTAGTAGGTTGCTAGTCATGTAGATGTAAGTTGAATTGGCTACAGGGTTGTTTTTTTGTAAAGTAAGAGGGTATGATGTTGATTATGTATTAGGTGTAGACCAAGGTTAGGCATGTAACCCCTTATTCTGAAAGAATAAGATAACAAGAGATAAATATGCTCAAGGAATATCAGTTTTCCCATTTGGGTTTCCAGGGTAAAATATTTGTGTAATATGAGTTTTCTTTGCTATTTTTTGTCTAGATTAAATATGTCTTCCTCTCTTCTGTTAGGTTTAGCGTGGAAGTATAATTTCATAACATGTGGTATCATATCTTGGTTCAACAACCTTGGATCTGAGTTAAACCCTAGTTCTAGTAAGATTCATAAGTCAAAGATCTTTAAAGTTGTTCTTAAAGAATGGAAAGTAGCTCAAGAATAGAGATCGAAAAATTCAATGGCTGAAATTTTGAGCTTTGGAAGCTTAAAAGTGAATATCTCCGAGAACAATGGGTAGCAATTTGTCTAGGTACCACTTCGATAGGTATGTCGAGGGAAGAATAGGAGAAACTCGAGATAAGGGCAAAGAGTATGATTCAACTTTGTCTTGCAGATTCAGTGTTGTTGAATGTCATAGGTGAAGACTCGGCCAAGAAACTGTGGGACAAGTTGGGAAGCCTGTACCAGTTGAAATCCCTAGTAAATAAGTTGTCCCTTGGAAATAAATTGTATCTTCTGAGGATGAATCGGGGTAGTTTCCTAACTAAGCATTTAAATGATTTTAATACCAAAATAATCCATTTATCTTCTATGGATATTAAAATCACTAAGGAGGAGAAATGTATTATCCTATTATGTTCTTTTTCAAACTCCTGGGATAGCTTAGTTGTGGCTATAGGGAGTACTTCAACCACATTAGTGCTAGAATATGTGGTTGAATATCTACTATAATAAGAAATGAGAAGGAAGAACATGTAATGATCGACCAAATATGATTTAATGGTGAGAGGCCAACTGGTTGACAGAGATAAAGCAAAATTATCTGGTAGAAATTCTAATTCAAAGGGTAGATCTAAATCCCCTTTTCATTCAATGAGAATATGTTGGAAATGTGGTAAAGATGGGAATTATAAAATGGAATACAAGTTGAAGGAAATGGAAGTCAATACAGGATCTGATGAGAAGCAATCAACTAAGAGAAAGACTACTCCAGACGAAGGAGGCAATGTGTATCTAGCATCAACCAGTACACAGTCGAATCAATATGTTTGGTTGATCGAATCAGGAGAATCCTATCATATGACACCACATAGAGAATGGTTATGTGAATATGAATGACATGAAGGAGGAGATTTGTTCTTGGGGGATGACTCGACAACTAAAATTGTCGGACGGGGAAGATTTTGGCTGATACTGCAGGATGGGGGGAGTAGAACCCTTCTAGGTGTGCTACATATTCCAATTTTGGAAAGAAACCTAATATATATCATCAATATGAGCGATGCAAGAGTGCACACTCTATTTTAGAAGGTTATGTGCAAAATGGTCAGATGTACAATGGTATTAATGAAAGAAGTTTGAATTGGAACCCTATAAAAGTTATTAGGGAATATTGACTTGACTGGATGTAATAGAATTGTTGTTCTTGAAGTCAACTTGACTCAACTCGGTATGAGTCAATTCAAACCGACTTGAAAAGTCTTCGTTAAGTCAACCCGATGATGTGATGGCATGAGAGGATGGGACACATTGGAGAAAAATGACTTTGAGTTATGCATAACAAAGTTATGGTCAAAGGTTTTCCTGAATTTAATTTTGAATTCATTTTTTGTGAACATTTCATATATGGAAAAAAAAAATGGGTGAGGTTCCCATCTAGAGAAACAAGGGAAAAGGGTTCATAGTGATGTGTTTGACCATGTTTCAGTGCCTTCTCTTGGTGTATTCCTATATTATGTCTCCTTCGTAGATGATTTTTCCAGGAAGACATGGATTTATTTCCTGAGGAAGAAATTGGAGGTTTTAGATAAATTAAAAGCGTTTAAGTCTCTTGTGGAAAGCTATACAAATAAGAAGATTAAGATGTTGAGAACTGACAATGGTGGTGAATTCTATGGGAAGGATTTTGAGCATTTCTGCAAGAAGTCTGTCATATCACACCAAAATACTACACCATATACCCTACAAAAAATGGAGTTATTGAATGAATGAACAAAACATTGATGGACAAGGCAAGGAGCATGCTCGGTGGTGTTGGGATTCCACAAGAATTCTGGTAAGAGGCAATCAACACTGCAAAATATTTGGTTAATATGTCTCCTTTATCATCACTAGTCAAATCGAATCCACGTGTGGTATGGTCTGGTAAGAAACTTTAACTTTCACATATCAAAGTATTTGGTTGTGATGCATTTGTGCATGTTTTCAAGGAAAATAGGAGCAAGTTGGACAAGAAGTTTGTCAAGTGTATTTCCATTGGATACAAAGAAGGAATGAAATAATATAAGCTCTAGGATCCTGCATCAAGGATAATGGTGTAAATCGAGATGTGTTCTTCAGAGAAGTCGGAAGGAAGTCTGATTCTAAAGTGGATAAAATAGAGAATAATCCAAAGAAGGTGAGGTTTGAACTGAGAAATGAAGAGGAATAAGATTCTTGTGAGTCAACTGACTCAGACAAATAGGTGGAACAACCAACCCCAGTCACAAGAAGGTCTGAACAGGTTAGAAAAACATGAGAAAGGTACATTCCATCTGACTTTTGTTCTGCATTTGTGTTAACTACCACTGATGATGAGCCCAAGTTGGTCAGGGAGGCAATCGACTCGACAGAGGGTAGACTCTGGAAGGAATCCATGGTCAAAGAGATGGAATCATTGTATAAGAATGAGATGTGAAATTTAGTTGAATTACCTAGTGGAATAAATCCCATCGGTAGCAAGTGGGTATTCAAGAAGAAGATGGATGCAGCAGGTCAAGTTGAGAAATTCAAAGATTGAATGGTAGCAAAAGGATATTCCCAAGTCAAAGGTATCGACTTCGGTGAGATTTTTTCCCATGTTGCAAAGTTAAATTCCATTATAGTAATAATGTGTTTTGTTGCATCATTTGATCTAGAAATATAATAGATGGATGTGAATAAAATGATCATACATGGGGACCTAGACGAAGAAATATACATGAAACAACTTAAAGGATTTGTAGTAAGGGGCAAGAAATATTTGGTGTGAAAATTGAAAAAATCCATTTATTGTCTAAATCAATCACCAAGGATGTGGTATCAAAATTTTGACACATACATCCTTAGTTTTGGATTTGTGAGAAGAAAATATGATCATTGGATATATTCCAAGGAAGAAAGTGGGTGTTTCATATATGTAGCACTGTATGTCAACAACATGTTGTTGATCGGAAACAACATGGATGCAATAAAGGAGGTGAAGAAGTATCTATATTCCAAGTTCGACATGAAGGATCTCGGTGTTGCGAACTTCATTCTAGGAATGGAGATCAAGAGGGATCAAGCAGCTAGAAATATCTAGTTGAATTAGAAGAAGTATATTGAAACAGTTTTGAAATGTTTCAATATGCAGGATTGCAAACTTGTAAAGGTGTCAATTTCTATGGGAGAAAGGATAATTGTTGAACAATTTCCAAAGACACGAGAAGAAATACAAGATATGGCATGTGTCCCCAATGCAAGTGTTGTTGGCAGTATAATGTATGTGATGGTTTGTACTCGACCAGACATTTCCCATGCAGTGGGAGTGTTGAGAAAATACATGTCGACACCTAGAAAGGAGCATTGAACAGTTGTGAAGAGATTATTAAGGTATTTGTGTGGCACAAAAGACTATGTTATATGCTACCAAGGGAAACCTGGAAATGACAAAGAAGTATATGTACATGGCTTTGTCAATGTCGATTGGGTTGGAGATATGTATCAGTGAAGGTCAAATAGTGGATACATCTTCAAGATGCTTGATGGAGCAATCAGTTGGATGAGTAAGCGACAGGTGATCGTATCCTTGTCAACAAGATAATTTGAATACATGGCATCCACTCATGGAATAAAAGAAGCATTATGGTTGCAATGACTGTGTTCATGGATTGGGTTTGAGAACAGAGATATGAATATAAGTTTCCACAGTCAAAGTGAAATATCTCTGGCAAAGAACCCAACTTATCATTCCAAGACTAAGAATATTGATGTAAAATACCATTTCGTAAGTGACATGGTGGAAAGCAACAAGGTGTTGTTGGAGAAAGTAGAGATGTTGGAAAACATAGTAGACTCTTTGACCAATTTTGTGAGTGTTTTGAAGTTCTCTTGGTGCAGAGAGGCAATGGGAATTGTTTCCCTAGGTCTGTGAACAAAATTTCAAGAAACGCTTGGTTCATCAAAGAAAACAACAAGTGGGAGAATGTTTGGTTGTTATATTCTTTGTAGTGAAAGTGTAGTCGAGGTGGATTGACTAGGTGTGACAATCGAAGGTCAAAGTGTTCAATCGGGAAAATTTGAATTCAAAGTAATCGATAGCAATTCAAAGAGGTCAACTGACAAGAGGTTGACAGGTGATCATGTAGCAACCAATTGAATACCAAATGAAGGTCGATTGGTAGTAGATCGGTAATACGACTCGTAATCTGACTAGAAGTTGACTGTAACAGAATCTCGAGATTCACAGGATTTGTAGCCAATGATCTGCGTCGATCTATAATCATTTTGGGTGCCTTTCTTTAAGGTTTTTCCCAATGTAAATCATATAAATAAGGCATTTTGTAATACTGTATAAGTTAATCTTTGAATCAATCTTGGATATTCCTGCTAATATTTAGCAATAGGTTGTTGGTCATGTAGATGTAAGTTGAATTTGCTACAGGGTTGTTCTTGTGTAAAGAAAGAGGGTATGATGTCGAATGTGTCTTAGGTGTAGAACAAGGTTAGGCATGTAACCCTTTATTCTTAATGAATAAGAAAACAAGAGAGCAATACACTCAAGGAATTTTGGTTTTCCCATTTGGGTTTCCAAGGTAAAATATATGTGTATTGTGAGTTTGCTTTGTTATTTATTTTCTAGCTTAAATTTGTCTTCCTCTCTTCTGTTAGGTTTAGCATGGAAGTATAATTTCCTAAAAATTATGTGATTTATAAACAAATTGACACGAGTTCATATGATGGCTAGTGGAATGATGAAGACAGTATCTTGGAGAAATTTGAGTGACTCGTGAAGGAGGATATGTGAGCCAAAGCATTGAGGGAGTGGCATAGAATCAAGTTCGTGCGCTAAATTATGAGAGGCACCGAAGAGTCATTTCATCTGCAAAGTGCAACCTCCGCAAAACTTTAATTGTGGAGGTTTTCATACATACTTTGTTAATTAAATTATTTGTTGGTGCATTTTTATGTAACAAACACATTGGTGCGCTTTCAATCGCATTGGTGCGCTTTCAATCCCATTGGTGCGCTATAAATAGTAAAGCACACATGTATATTGTGTTTTTTCAAATCATGTTGATGTTTTTTGTTGTTTGATTTATAAAATGTATTATGAATACGCTAATTCTTTCTCTATTTATAAACTAAATTTGATATGCATCCCTCATTAGAATTTAGAGTTTACATATATATAATGTTTAACTTTAGTTTTATGAAATCGCTTGCTTTGTATTGTGATTGGAAAAACTTATAACCATTAATGTCATATAATGTTTAATTCTTCTTCAAGGAAAATTGTTTGTTGTCCAACAAGATACAATATGTTGATTAAACATGTTTACAAAAAAATATACATTAATATGATGACTGAAATGATTATGATTTGAATAATTATGTATTTTTCATATATTGTAATAATAACATTAYGATCGGGGTGGCAKGTGTGGGAAGGKTCATCCTTGACCCGAGGGGAAATCAAGAAATAAATTACGCATTGAATTTGGGACAAGCGACTAATAATCAAGYAGAAGAATATGCCCTTCTCATGGGAGTGCAGATAGCTAAGGGATTACAGTTGCAACAACTAATCATTGTGGGGGACTCAAAGAATACCATATGGAGCATGATTAAAAGGGGACCTCCTAATGCTCACCCTAGAAATATTATTAAAAAATCAAATTTGAAATTACAAGTACTCTGAATGTTTCATTTTATCATGTTTCAAGGTAGAACAATTGCTTGGTTGATTCACAAGCCAACCTAGCAATATCAATCCCAAAAGGGGTCATAATTTTCAATGGGAGTTTGTCCCAACATCAAATCCTATAATAAATTATTCACACAAATCAAAAATTCCATGTCCCACGAGTATCAAGTCACAATTATCGTGACGTCAAAGAAGGGTGAATTCCCTTAGATCTTCACATCCAATTTTATGGTTTCTCTCCTTATATCACCTTCGCACATTCCCTGCTCATGCAAGGTGGGATATACAAGATATGTAACACTCCAATTAAACTGGAAGGGCATTCAGTGGATTCAGGGATATATGTTGGGCCAGTACGTCCTCCATATTCGTGAGAAATCATGTCAGTGAGATGGGGTCCTTGTTCACATGTGGGCGCAGTGATCCTTTTTTGGGAAGACATTCGATTCATGGATATGGTGGTACTGATTCTCTATAGCATCCAATTGGTAACAGGATTTTATGCATGCAGTGATGAAATATTATGGCACAGGGATGTATTGAGAACTCTCTTCTTGGGAGATTCCATAGATAAAACAAAAATTATATCACAGGGGAGGTGGCTACATTCTTCATGAGCTCCCTGGAATGTCAATGTCTGGGTAGGAAACATAGTCCTTTCATCTCCATTCACAGATAGGAATTGGATGAAATTTTTGCATGGGTTCATCAGAGCTAATAAACATCAGATAATTGGGACTAGTGTTGCATGGGAAGAGGTGGGTCTGAAGTCTCAAATTCATTCATCATTCAAGATTTTGAGACCTTTAATCTCTCTGATAATTCAAGGAGACGATACATATCATCATGGCCAGATGAATCTAGAATTTAACTCTGTAGAAATGTCTCGAAGTATCTCCACCATTCAGGATTTGGTCTCCGCTTTGGATTTTCTGGAATAGGAAGTGTGGAAAATTCAAATATATTACCACTCTCTCTCAGCCCGAGTCAATCAAATTATTGACATTCTTATCCATCAATGTGAAGCCATGCACTAGTAGCATGATGAAATGGATTCCATTATAATCCAGGTGGAACAATTGCATATCTAGAGGGTGTCATCTCCGCTATCCCTATTGGACTCTCCCTCCAATAGTGGTTCATCCCCAATAGCAGCACAATCCAGATTTGACTTGAACCAGCCAACACGGGAAGAGGAAATGGAATATGAAGAACCTAGTCAAACCAATCAACTGTGTAGTTAATGTATTACATAATTATATGTATTTTAGGTGTCTTTTAGCATAGTTATACACAAAAATTTTGGACTGTACTGAATTTTTGTAAATGCCAGGTAGACATATGAAAAGATAGGCTAGTAGCAAGTCTGTTATGGATGATGGATATGGAGAAGAAACTTTATGTTTATTTTGTAATTCCCAGTATGCTTCGACCGCACAATTTTTATTAATATAATATCTCTCAGTTCCTGTAAAAAAAATAATAACATTATGATATAATTATTCACTAATAATAATGATGATGTAATAATAATTTTCTTTTACTAATTTTTATTATTCAAAGATTACAAGACAAAGCTATAATATAATATTTTACTAAAATAGAAATTATTCTATTTAAATTTTCCAAAGATTTTATTAATTTATATTATTCAACTATTATAATATATTAAATTTATTTAATTAAGTTTAAATTATTAAATATAAAGAATATATAATAATAAAGTTTGATTTGTACACTTTCAATGAAACGGTTCTACAATTTTTAACTCTATTACCAAATTTATGAATCTTCTTTTAAAAAGTATGTAAGTATTAGTTCAATCTTCTATTAACAAAATATGCTACTTATTTCATTTTGTTGATTTTATATTTTTTTTTTTCAAAAACTAGTGGATAATATATTAATCAAAAAATTTACGCCTGAAACACGTTGAACAGTACAAAAGTTCCCAAAATATGCCCAAAGGCGAGACAAAAATTGCCTAGTCAGCTCTAAACTAGTCATATCTATCCAACTTGAAGTCTGATCTTCATGAGAAGTAATTACAATGAAAAATTTGATAGTGGTTAATCTGCAAAATATGCCCAGAATACATATGTATTTAAACAACATTTGTTACCTAGTTGAGAGTGGTCCGGAGGGTCCTATTATTCCATTTCATTGTCTAGTGTGATCATGTTCAAGTCTAAGGGTGGTTGTTCAACTGAAGGGGAGGATCCACTAGTGGAGGGAACTTATTCAATTTCCATGGGAGATGGTACGGCCTGCAACTGTATATTTTCTACATGAAACCGAATGGAATCGACCTCATCATGTTGTTGCCTCATTGTCGATCGATGTTGACTGAGAATGTCTAGAATAAAAGAAAAATGAGAGTTTGATCCTTGATATGCTACTTGGATTTGTTGTACTCCATGTTGAATATCATCATTAGAGTCCATCTCATCCTACGACTGATTTAATTCACGAGGCATAAGGTCTAGTGATAACAGGGTGTGTGTTTGGAACCTGATTGAGAGAGTTGAAATTAATCCAACCTTCCCTGTATTAGAATGTTGTTTTTTCCTTATGTTATTTATTTTGTGTTGGGAGAATTCAAATACATTGTGTAGTATAGTTGACTTGGAGCCACAATTTCCATCGGCTGACTGAAGAGGAATCCCATAAAGTTTGATAAGTCATGCAACAAATATTTTGAATGTTATTTACTTTAGAGCCCCAAGTATGAGTCTTCTATCAACCTATCGAACAAACGGTTCCTCATACTCCAACCTCCTGTTGTCAAACCTTTCTACCAATGTCTTGAGGGAGGATTGATATCACCATTATTCAACCACCATTGTTCTTATTGATCCAGACTCTAAGGGGAAGATATCCTTAGACGTCGAGAATTAAAGTATTATGTTATTTGAGCCTTGGCTTGTGATATTTCCTTGCTAGATCTTACCTCTTCTTCCTTGAAAACACTTCGATTCCTTGCTAACCAAATATTCCAGTAGGTGAATTTTGGGAGAGAAACCCATAGGCATTTGAAGATGGGATTATTATGAAAGATCCTTGATAATGTCTTTGTCAGTTTCCAAGGAGGGGTTGAATTGAGTCTAGCCACTGTACCATGCATGAGATTTCCTATAGGAGGGCCTCCCAAATATCTTTGATAGTCCTACACTATAGAAACATATGCTTTGTAGTTTCACCACTTTCCTTGCACAATATGCAGTGAGAAGGACCTACTAAACCCCTTTTACAGAGATTCTCACCAGTAAGAATTGTTTCATGTGCTAAGGTCCAACAAAAAATGTTTATTTTTTGGGGTCCATCCTAATTCCATACATCATTCTAGAGGGGGGGTTTGGCTAGGATAATTGAATTCAATAGGAGGGATCTGTGACCCTTACCAACCATAAAACCAATTTTCCCCCACCCCCTCTCATCTTGGTCCTCCATATGCCCTGGAGATAGACCATGCATCGATGAAATTAGTTGTGAGGAAAGATCCTAAATCGCCTCGGGTGGATTACCAAAGTTCCAACCCAACCAAAGACCCGAGGAGCCCCAGAAGGAGATATCAAAGAGGGTAAGTTTTTGTTGGCTTGTAATCCAATCTTTGAATTAAATCAGGGAGCCATATTTGGATAAGGGGGTCTTCTCATGATACTATCATCCTATATTCTAATGCACTTTCCATTTCCAGGTATCCATGTAAGCTTGCTTTGGATGAGGGACAGTGATGCCTAAAGTAGCTTCCAGATTGGAGAACCATTGGGATGAAGTGGGGGGTTTTCTAAGCCTCTAAGGTGGTCCTTCTAGAATTATTTGTTGAGAATATATTTCTTCCACCAATAAAAATCACTTGTTATCATTCTCCACAACATCTTAGATCCAAGAGCCAGATTGGCCAAAATTGTGTCTTTCACCCCTAGACCTCCATATGTTTTAGGAGCCCTCACCACTTGTCAGATTACTAAATGATATATTTTGTTATTTGATTTTCTCCCTTCCCAAAGGAGATTTCATATCTCCTGTGTTATTTCTCTCTTGATTCCCATCGATGCTAACATGGAGGAGTATTAGAAAACAGGGAGGGTCAAAAGCACCGCCTTAAAAAAAATAAGCATGTCTGCTAGATTAAGCCATTGTGCCCCCCACAAAGAGAATTTTTCTCGGATCTTGAATAAGATTACTACCCTATCATTCATAGACAAATAATTAATGCAAATGGGAATTCTAAGATTATTGAAGGATCTTCAATCCATTACCAGGGGGAATTGAAGAATCCTTGCGATGACAGCAAGAGAGAGAGCATTGGTATTCCAAGCATAGATATAACATTTGTTAGAGTTTACTATCCCGTCAGAGATGAATAGAAATTGATCTAGAATTGATTTTAACCACCCTTCCATGATATAAGAGGCCTCCCTAAGCAGCGGAATATCATCTGCAAACTGGGAGTGATTTATTCTTTTGGCGCCTGATGTTATTTTGAGACCTGGAATGTTGTCCTTCTTTCTTGATCCTGTATTCTTCCTAGTGCCTCTACCATGAGAATGTAAATTAGGGGGTACAATGGACATCCTTTTTTGAGTCCCCTTGTGTCTTTGAAAAACCTTGTGGGATGTCCATTTAGCAAGGTGTGATCCAAGGATTACTAATGTAGGCTTCAATTTGGCATATGAATGATGGGTGAAAACCAAATTTTTCCAGGACTGCAAAAAGAAATATATATCTGACTTGATCAAAGGCATTG
>ML795616.1:643786-658166 GCA_009831015.1 Picea engelmannii
TGATACAACATTGTTGTATGGTGATGAATTATCAACTCCTTCACAAGTGTAGCCAATTTTTCCCCAATAAAATACTAACCCTCATCGTTGGTGAGGTTATGCATGCATCCAAATATTGAGATTGTATACTCAAAGATGAACTTTGTAGTACTATCCTAGAGTAATATTAGGCTAGAAACCTCTACTCGACACATCAAATAATTGGTATCCATGATTATATATCTTTTCCCTAGATAGTGTGTCAATGGATTAATAGATCCAACAAAATCCATTTTCAAATGTTGAAAAGGCTCCCCAACCACAATGGGTTGTAGTTGTTAGCGTCAGAAGTCACTCCTGGATTGCTTGCAGGAGTAGAGCCCAACGCCCATCAGTTTTATGTCACGATTTGTTTATAAAGGGTGATCAAATGGAGATAATGGATCTAGGAGGTATCACTCTAACTTGAGGACTGAGTCTGGTATGTAAAGAACAGGGGAGGTCTGGAATCCTAACTTCAGCCAGTGGGTTGATTTAAAGTTGAACAAGTGGAAGACTTAGGAGAAAGTGAACAAATAGCTCTGGGCATCAGGCTTGCAGCAGTTTGTAGGAGAAAAACTTTGAAAAACAGGATCCTCCTGGTTCAGAGCTTCAAGAAACTGAAAGAGGACTTGACTGGATCCTCCAATTCCAAGTCGTTCAGCGTTAAGGAAATCACAGAGACTGATTAGAGGCTCTGTAACTATTAGAGTGATCCATTACAACATCATCCTATAATAGCTATAGCTCAACTGGATCCTCCAATTCTGAGATGCTCTAACATAGTGTAAACAAAGACATGAAAGTAACTGGCATTCATAAGGCAAGAAGTCTCCAAAGTTCATACATAACCAGAACAACAATGCTTCATTAAAACTTTACAACCAGGGAGCTCTGCTCAACCATCGATGCTTACAAAAATGGCAGAAATGCCTACATATACTTGGAACCAAACCAAAGCAGTCAACCCGAGACCTCGCATTGAAGACATTATGTCTGCATGTTTACTGCGCATGCAGTCTCTGGACGTTCGTGGGCTTCAGTCAGACGCAATCGTGTTCCAAAGTACCTGTGAATGAATTGACAAGCTTGCAGTCATTCCTTGGTTTTCCATTTATGGTGGAAACGATGTCCAACCACCATCAACTGCTGCAATAACTGCTTCATTAGGATCGGGAAAGGCCCAGGTTGATTCTACTCCTACAGGACATGGAGGCGCCCGGGATGACTGGAGATCTCAATATGAGAAGGAGAACGGACGATGACTGGGCAGGGGTAGTTAGACACACTCGATGCAGCCATGGGATGAGGAGAGGCCACGCGCACAGATGACAGAGGGAAAGCGATAGGGAAAATGCACGTGGCAGAATTCATGAACTTTGGGGTGTATGAGCCGGGTGGAGGAGACACAGGGACCAGGAAGAAATTATGAGTTGGCATGTCATGGGAATAGGACATGGCGGCAAGGTGGCATGAGATGAGGCTTCGAATTTTTGGGGATTCGGGATTCGCGAGTTTGAAGTGCGCGAGTTCCTCGCCTCCGAGATTCCCGATATCCCGATGTGCGATGAGCTCCTTCTCCTGGGAGCTAGCCCCTACTGGCTAGACCATAGTCCATATGACCCGTCCCTGTGTGACCACCATCCAACTTTCCATCGAGCTTTCGGTGTTCTTGACGACATGATGTTTGTGTCTACGAAGCTTCCGATTCCCCAAAACCCGATGGCTCATGGCCGTTGACTTGTCGACGATCCGCTCCTTGGTTCAAAGCCTGCCACCTGTATTCCACTTGTTCTTGTAGTCCCCACACGCTGATCCGGTGATTACCCAGATATCGCTTCTCGTGATCTCGCAACTCTGGACACAAATCTTTGCAGTTCCAACTCACGAACTTCTGATCTCGCGATATGCTGGTGCCACTTGGCGCTGGCCCCACTACGACCCTTAGTTCTGTCACGAAATTGCGTATCGGGATATCGCGATTCTGACTGCCATGCGTGCGGGACTTTCAATTCCCCGATTCCCGATTCTGCGGGATCTCTCGCCACGTGCCTCAGCTGACGAACGGCTCTAATTCAGTCGGGCAATCACACATCGTGATTTACTCATGCAAGAGTTCTCTACCTTCAGAAACTCCGATCCTCCGATGGACTGAAATCCCGACTCTCCTTCTGATGTCTGACACACGTCCTGCCATTATCAACGGCTAGGATCCCATCGGTCTTTCGAGACTCGAAAGGTCTCGACCTTCTTACCCTTTAAAATCTCGATACCACAATTGTTACTAACAGTAGTGACATTTCATCCCTTGAAAATGTTTGTCCCATGCATTGGAAAACATCACACTACTTGGTGTACTCTGCAACCTCTATAAATAAATCTAGCTACTAAATCCTTATGCACAACACCTTCTACACAATTCCTTTCCTTTGTAGTGTACACTAACTTGTCCATCATGGGATTCCTATAGTTTTTTCAAGTGTTAATGATCCATCATACATCTTCGTGGAATCCCATATGTTGCTAACTTATACAACTATCCCATGAGTAACTAATAATTTATTGTGTGTACCACTAGCTATATACACTATCATTGATCATAATCCTCGTGTGTCGATGTTGATTAGTTCAACAAATATCCCTAGGTTTTCCAATGCCATACTCGACAAAGTTGATGAGGCCAAACATTTTTCTTCCTTGGCTTCAGAATGACTTCAAAATCCAACTCTTGAAATAGAAACAACCAATGACAAATCTACCCTTCCAGTACTGACTTGTTTACCAAATACTTCAATGATGAGTGATTTTTGAAAAATTGAAATGGATAATGAAGTAGATAATGTCAAAACTAGAGACAATACACCATGGATAACCCTTCTCATTATGTGGTAGTGTTTTTATGTTCAACCCATGATAATTTCATACTTACAAAGTACATTAGGTGGTCAATTGTTCCTTCACCCTATTGCGCAAAAACATTTCCCATCATGAGAAGCATCAACATGGACATGAAGGATCTTATCCTAATCTAGAAAAATGAGGATTGACATAGTTACCATATTCTACTTGAGCTTTATGAACCCTTCCTCAATGGTTGTTGTCCAGATAAACGATACCCCCTTATGCAACAAGTTCTCCATCGACATTGTCAATTTTGTTTAGCCTTTGATAAACCATAAACAATACCCTTGATATCCCAAGGTATACTATTGCGTTGATATAGTCCTGGGTGCAGGTAAATTGATAATGACAAAAATATTGGTTGGATCAACTAATAGTCTTTCCTTGTGCACTATATGACCCATCAAAATATCGAACAAGGTAAAGAAGATCAATTCTTGATATTCAACAATAGTTTCATTTGCTTACACTTATATAGCATTAATATAATCTATGAAAAATAATATTTTAGCAAGCCATATAATGTTCAATCATCCAAATATACCTTGACAAACTTGTGAATATAGACTTGGAATGATGCAACTACCACCCTAGAAACATATTATAAGCATACAAGTCCCACTCAGTCGAAAATGTAGTTTTGTTCTTATCCTCCTCAACTATCTAAGTCTGATGGTAACTTGAGAAGCCACCTGTAAAACAATATGTGTCATTTACTAACACCTTTTTAAAATTTTCATCACTAAAGGGAGTCAAGAAGGGTCATGTATGAAAGCCCCATTAAGTTTGTGAAATTCAACACACACACACAAATTCCACCTATATTTTCACGTTGTATCATGATTAGACTAGTCCAATCATACTCTTCCACTAGAAAGATAAACCCTACATCTAACATATTATCAATATCTTGTTTCACAATGTTTGGGTTCATCTTATACAATGTTTTCTTGATCAACCACTCATCTTGCTTCAATTTAATCTTCATTTCACAAATTTTTCCAACCACACATTTCATCTTTGTAAAAATGCATGGGAATCGATTGATATATTTGTGAAGTATAGCTACAATCTATGCAACCTATTCTCATTCTAGTAATCCCACCACCACAAGTTTCGTCACATACTCAATCAAAATATTAACTTGCTTCGTCCATAGTGTTGTTCCTGAGGTTAAACTTAAGGCTCAAAGAGTAATGTCAGGCATCGGGAAAATTTAAAGAGATTGTTTTAAAAGAGTGTTTTTTCTACCTTTAGTTATATAAGAAAAGATCCTTAAATTAAATAAATAATAGGACAATACAGAGGACGTATTTCATTGTCTGAGTCGCAATTATAATATCGAATGGTGAGGGAGAAACTTACAAAACTATTAAACAAAGCAAGGCATCAATTACTAAAGAGTCTCACCTTGTTTGAGTAGAAGAAAAGCGGATAGTGCACCCTTGAACATGATATAAAATGTGGTAATTCATGTAGCTTGTAGGTCTTGTATTACTTACAACAATTACAAAGGAAAAACGGCTTACTTAACGAATTACTGAGATAATATGATTACAGTAGTTGTGATACTAAATTGCAATCAATCACTTATCAAGGAATTACATAAGGAAATTCAGAGATATGGAAATACAGGAGAAACACATAACTCAAACTGAACAAAATTTGGAATCTTTGTCTGCACTTGTTATTAATACTCAAAAAAGGAGAGTTTTCTCTATTTAGATCCGACAATAAGCAACCCTCAATAGATCTTAAATCTATGTATTTATACAAAATTGGTCACAACTCAAAACAATTGGACTTCTTACAATATTTAATTAAAATAGCATACATTTGGAATAGGACAACAGTGTGTAGAATATGATGAGCTTCGTTGGTATTCCCCCCCATCTCTTCATCTGCTGGCATAAATGTTTCCTTTCCTCATTCCTTTAGGTTGAACACATCTGATGTCTGGTCTTCTTAATAATTCATCATAATATCATTAGTCTTTGTAGTTCTATTGCCATCTGTCCTTCTAGCTATGTTCAGTAATGCCATGACATTTTCTTACCTGCTCACAACTCTGCTTTCTTTTTCATTCTCAATGCATTGGTTGCATCTATCTAAAAATTACACCACCAACTTTGATGGCTCAATTATTTCATTCACCTAGAAAGTGTATAATTTCCTTTCTACTTGAGGTAGCCTTTCTTGGATTATTTTCACTTCTTCAGCTAAGGCCTGGAACTGTGAACTTGGGTTCACTATCCATTTATTTATTTTAAGAAGGTCAATTTGGTTCATTTCCTGAATGGCTTCCAGGGTTTCCTCTTTGCTCTTCCTGGAGTTTTGCTGGTTCATTTTAATATCAATTTTCCCCGGGGCCTTCGCAATATTTCTTCCCTCAAAATCAATTAGTCTTTTGTCTAATGATGATAACACTTCTCAGAAAACATCCTTTACTTCCCTGACTAATCTCTTTCTCTTTGCCAAATTTGTTTCCCACACCTTCAGGGACATATCACCTCTTATTTGTTCAGAAATGGAAAGCCGAGGAAAATCAAGGATACTATCTTTCTGTGCCAATGTGATGATCTCTTGCTCTCTGCCAAATTTGTTTCCCACACCTTCAGGGCCATATCACCTCTTATTTTTTCAAAAAGGGAAAGCCGAGGAAAATCAAGGATACTATATTTCTGTGCCAATGTGATGGCTTCTTCAGATTTATCTTGGGATAAGAGATATTATCTTTCCTTCATATAGACATCCTTCATAACAAGATCTACTTCCTGATAGCACTTCTGGATGGCATCAACCTTCATAAAAAGATCCTGCTGAGCCATTTCCAGGTTTTCGTTTATTTCCAACGCTTGAATTTGGAAGGTTGGAATGTCTATCAAGACACCTTTGGCCACATTCAATATATCTTGTATTTGTCTTATAAATTCATCATGTTGAGTGATTAGACCCTAGTTTGCCTGTGAATTTCAGTGGAGCTCCTCGAGGTTATCCTGTAACTGTTGGATTTGATGTTGGTCATGAGCTTTGATTTTCTCAAAGTATTGGCTCATATTATTCTTTAAATTCTATTCCATGACCAGTAATTGATCTTGCAACTGCCCCACTAATAATATTTTATGTCTTAGTTGCTCTACCAAATTATCCACAGACCATTGATTTGCAGTGGAAAAGGCACCCAATGAACCTGCAACTTCTTTCGCGAATTCTGAATCATCACAATCATTTCCATCATACAACATCCTCTTCCTTTTGGTTACTACTCCGTCCTTCTGGTGTGATTCTCTTTTGACGATGGCCCTCCGTTTATTGCTAAAAAATAAATCTGAAGGAGGCATCTCTTTGGGCAATATTGGGGTAAGATCACTTACAAAAATGATTTCAGAACTAGGATTTCCGAAGGATTGCAGAGGTGTCAATGATGTAATAGGAGTACTGATTTTCATAGATTGTTTTTGATCCACTGTATCAACAACTGGTGTGGCTAGTGTCAAAGGATTTGCATCATGTCCTTGCTTCAGGTAATCTTTGAGATCAGCTAGGGCCTTGGGGCTTAGCTATTATGATAATGGGGTTTCTAATTCTTGAGTCAAAACCTTAGATCTCTTTAGGGTTTCCTCAATATTATGTTTACCAAAGTACCCTGGTTCAAAACCTAGAGGTATAGATCCCTATGCAGGAGGAGAGACTATCGATTCTCCTTGTAGTATTTTCAGCAAATTGTTTCACATGTGTCTTTGGAAACTAAGGAAACTAGCCTGTTGATCCAGGGACAATGTTTGGAATTTGTCCTGTACCTCTTTATAAGACCTAACTCCCCTGAATATTTTTTCGTGTGGGAAGTTTTCATGCACATATCTCTTCATGTTGAATTGGGCCAGGTGGTTCTCCACTATTTTGTGTGGGTCGTACCTTTTGAATTCGATGTCAAATAATTTGACATGATCCAAAGTTGCAACCTCCACTTTGGAGTGCCAGAAATCCAATAGTGAAAACATGCCAACCTGGATAGGGAAGGTCAGTCATACCTTTTTCTGGGCTGCCTTAAGCTCCTTGTTGATGCCTCCCGTTACTTTCTGGTAAACTACTTCCCTGTACACCAGTCGGTTTGGTAAAAAATGCGGGAGAGCATGGGGAGGAATTGAACATCTGAAAACCCTGATATAAGAGACGTTTTCTTTGATGAACCAATCTGCTAGTTTTCCAAGATTCCCCATAATTTTGTCTGAAATTTGAGGGGGTGGGTGACCATATAGGGCTATATGAATAGGGACCACTACATTGTGACAAATTTCATAAAATAAATCCTTGGATTTTTCCTCCCACAACTTGGAATGGTAAAACTGAATAGGCTCTGCACTGGTTGGGGTCCAGCTCCAATTCATCAATAGGAAAGGAGTCATGAAACAGATGGCGCCCTTGACATACGTAGACATATAAAGAGGGGCAAGATGCCCCTTTGATTTCACCATTTTGTAATCAATAATTTCTTTGGCCAAGTTGTCTGAGAAAATTTTGGCCCAATTAAAAGTGTAGCCCTCGACCACCTTGTGCATGATCGATACACATTCCACCAGGAAATGAGTAGGAATATTCTTCCCAAACAATATACAAAGAATCATGGCTACATAAATCATGTGAGTATCCAACAATGTGGTGGCATACATTCCATGAGCATTGGCCCTGAACTTCTCTGGGTGCCCCCACCAGGACTTGATTATATCGGGATAACTCTTGTCGTATTGTATACATTCCTATTGCTTGAATTCCAACATAAATGAAACATTGTAATTATATTTAGGATTGGGAGATATCTTATACATTACTTGGAGGTGTTCCGATCGGAAAGAACCAACGATAAATTTCTGGTGGTTGGAGATGCTTCTGGTTTGGATGTCGATGTTTTCCAAGGCCCAACTTATCATATCGTTATACAACATGAGTCTCGACCGCACAACTATCTTGTGTAGCTTTGACTGGGCTATCTCTCTGAGTTTAGGTTCATGAGTATCGTTTTCTTCATTACCAGAATCTTTTGTACAGTTTATGATCTCATGTTCCAGAACCTCGAACACCTGTGTCCAAGATTTAACAGAGTCCATGGCTCATGGCATAGTGTCTGACAGAACGTCTGTATTTGGATTTGAACCCTCACCAACCGCATCAAGATTCTTCATCATCTTTCTTGGTGCCATGATATCGAGAGAACAAAATGAGGTTACCTGTTGTTATAACCCTAAATTGAACCACACATGCAGACCTGACATCAGACCATCTTACTTACTATTTTTTCCAAGACAATACAAAACAACTCTTCTTAAAAAAACAATTTTTGAAGATGTACGCACCCTGCACCAATACTGCTCGCGTATGTATGCTATCTGTGCCACTACTTCTCACGTACGTACACTATATGTGCCATTACAACCCGTGTATACCCACAAAAGTTGAAAAAAATAAAATGTTGCAAGGGATCCGTTGAGATTACAGGCTATTGGGTAGTTTCCCAACCAATTGACCACCTATAGCCCGTCACCCAATTGAATAACCATCTTTTTGTCATACAAAAAGAGGTGTTGGGGTCTCATTCCAAGGAGAAATATAGCAACAGTGAAACTTTGCCCATTTTTCTTTCCCCCCTTGCCCCAAGAATTTGCAGCCACATTGTGAGTTTTGAGCTAGAATTCCCTATTCTTTCCTTTTTCCCCATTCATAAGCCTATGCCTATTCTCTAGAGAGAAGTGTGAGAGAAGAAGGATACATGGAAGCAGTTGGAGCTTGGTGAAGAAGAGCCCACGACCGGGTTCGATGAGTAGTCATTGATCTCATTTTGTAAGTAACTCTGTGAGATTAATATAAAGAAGTACTTTTTCCGTCCCGCCATATGATGTATTCAATATTCATGTTTGATTTACATTTTGTTATGACATCTAACCCATTAGTTCATATATAGAATGCGTATTCATAGTTTCTTGTTTGTCTTTTGGTGAATGCAGGTTAGCCTTGGGAGGAGATTTGCAGTCGAGAAGCGACCAAACACATAGGGATTGACATTGGACACTGAGTTTAAGATAAGACTACCAGATCCCTATACTTTGTACTTTATGCATGAATGTGGGGTGTTGTCAGGATATTTGTTAAAAGTAGGAGACTTTAGATGGTTAGCTATGCCTGCACTTTAGAACCCTAGTGTAGTCTGTAGGGGGGTTTTTCCACTATAGCATATGGGGGCAAGAGTATCCTCATAATCAATTCCTTATTTTTGTGAAAATCCTTTTGCCACGAGCCTTTCTTTGTGATTTTCAAGTGAGCCATATGATTTTACTTGTTATTGAAGACCCACTTGTATCCGATTGGTTTGGTTCTAAATGGAGGATCCACAAACTTTGATGTACCTTTCTTTATGAGAGCATCATACTCATTTTGCATGGATTATTTCCATTCATCATGAGAAGAAACTTCTTCAAAGGAAGTTGGTTTAAGATTAGTATATAAATTCAATTCATAATCATTTACATCACTTGAATCTGAATTATGTACATTACCACCATCTTGTCTTGTAAAGATTATGGCTCATGTCTTTTCAACCTCATTAGGATGAACGCTTTCAAGTGTCTTTATGAGCCACTTTGGTGGACCTTTCAGAGATGGTCTAGGTTGATCCACCGATTTAAATGATGTTGCATGTCCATCAAGGTTCAACCTTTCAATCCTCTCAATCATATCATCCAAATGAACTTTTTGTTATGATGAAGTGGCTAGAACTTCTTCATGAGGGGGATATGGTGCTTCAAAAGGAGATTATAGAGATTGATCCAAGACAGGGACCCCCCTTCAAGATGTGGCATCTCATAATCAAATTTTTTATATGTATTTACATGAGTGAATATATCCAGATGATCAAGCTGGTGCTCAACATTTTTTCCATTTTTGGAGGATTCAAGAAAAATTACATCTATGGAAAGAATGAAATTCTTGTTTACCTCATCATAAAGATGATATGCCTTGGTGGTATTTTAGTACCCCAAGAAGATGCACTTTCAACTCCTTGCATCAAGCTTGTTTCTTTGCTCCTTAGGAATTAAGGCATAGCAGGTGAAACCAAAGACCTTGAGATGCTTCACCGAAGAAATGTGACCATACCACATTTCATAAGGAGTCGTATTTCCAACATGATGATATGGACAATTGTTTTTCACATCTACTGCACATATGGTTGCATCATCACAAAAAATCAATTTCACATTTTTGAAAATCATCATGAAACAAACCATATTTAAGAGAGTCTCGTTAATTCTTTCAACTACACCATTATGTTGAGGATTTTATGGAACAATTGTTTGATGTTTTATCCCATATTGGCGAAGATAGTTTTCAAATTCATTAGATGTGTATTATGTTCTATTATTAGTACAAAGAGTGCTAATATGTGATTGATCTTCATTTTCAATCCATAGATGATTTTTTTTTTAAGTTTCAAATGCTTGAGATCTCTGTTTCAACAAAAACACCCAACACATCCTGGTGTAGTCAACAATACAAGTCATGATATATCTATTGCCATTATCAAATAGAACGTACATGGGGACACACAAATAAAAATGTGTCAACTCTATTTTTTTATGTGCTCTCGAAATATAATCATGAAATGGTTGGTTTCTATGTTTTCCAAGGGTACATGACTCACATTACCTAAAATTTAATTGGAATGGTGAGAAAACCAGAAACACCATTCTTTTTCAACAAATGAAGGCTTCCATAATCAATGTGTCCAAATATAGCATGCCATAAAAGACTAGATGGCAATGTGCTTTCATCGTGGTGAGAGAGGTATGAAGAATCTTGTGCATGAGTAGATGTCCCTTTCAACTTCAACAATCCTTCATCCTCCACTCTCGTCATAACGAATGTGTTGTTGGAAGCCTTCCTTATTTCAACTTTACCACCAAAGATATGAATAGAGTGGCCTTGTTGTAGAATGTGCACACGATACGACAAGTTCCTTCACATCTCAGGAAGATAAAGCACATCATGTAGAAGAAAATTCAGGAATCTAGAAAATTTAAGCATGACGGTGGAAATTCCCAAAGGTTTGAGATTTGATTTATCTGCAAAATAGACTATACCATCTACATTGTCATTGAAATATTCAAAGAAGTCTCTTTGGAATTTCATGTGGCATGATGCACCCATTTCAAACAACCATGCATCTCTCTAAGAAGAAAATCAAGTGTTAAACAAATCTCCAGTTACACAAATATTGCAATGGGCTACAATATAATGAGAAAATCCAGGTGCTTTACCTTTCGTTAAATATAATGCTTTACCGTTGTCTTTTTTTTTTATCTTTCTTGTAGTCTTTGATCTTCTCCCATGGGATTCTGCATGTCTTTGCTTCATGTGACCCATCATTTCCACAACATATATAATGAATATCAGATCTTTCATGGGGATTATGCCACCCCCTACCTCTGAAAATTTTATTTTCACGTCATCTCTTTCCATATTCAACATATATTTCTTGGGTGCTTGAAACTTCTTCCTACAATGTTGGTTTTACATAATTAGAAACCTCAACAGATCTTGAAGCTAATACATCTAGACTTTGGCACCAAGATTTATTATTTGATCTTGGCAATGGGACTAAACCCTTGTCAAATTTGATGCTAGGCATAATATTTGATCGTGCAAACAATCAACAAATTTCATCCCATCAGTTGTGGATTGGTAGAGGGTCTCTTAAAAAAGGATGGAACCAAAAATATATTCCCCAAGTGCTGGTGTAGTCAAAAATAGTTTCCTATATGATTGATGGTTGGTTTCATTGTTTTCCAGTCTAATGGAAGCAAGCCTGTTCCCACAAGTGGAATTGGACTCATATATAGAAAGATTACCAAGACCAATAGATGCAATAGTTTTTGCGGTTTGAAGAAGATCCTTGGAATATGATTCAACCCTGATTGACATGGATACCCACTATGCTTTGGGTTTCTTATCGGAATTGATATTTTGTGAGAGAGACCACCTAGTCCATTAAGAACTTCCCAATATCACATCGATCTTGGGAACAGAGGTTGCCATGGATAGCTAAGGTTTCAAGTAGGAATTTTATAAGGCTTCAATAAATTGAGAGTCAATTTCATAGTTTTCAAAGAATGTTAGGCCCATTCCAGGCCCTCTCGTATTCTTTAGATTTTATAGGAGGCCTGGGAGAGAAAATAAATCATCCTCTTCTCACTCTTCTCTCTCCTAGTTCGCCATCTCCCATGCCTCAACCTCATTGATGAACAAATCTCTAGTCTTCGTCACCTGGTATCAACTTGGGTTGTAATATAAATGTTTGACAATGGACTCGCCTGGTTTGTTTCATGTTCGCTAGGGTGATTCTTGGTATTCCAGGGGATGGATTAGATATTATAGAAGAAACATCGTCTGAATTAGGAAAATGATCAAAGGTATTTGTATTCAAGACATCAAATTGATTACGAAGATCCAAGATTTTTTTCTTGGGACATCTATGGAATGTAACACCCAGGGGAATAAATGAAGAGATAGAGCTCAGAGGGAATAAACATATTTGAGAGACATACCTACATAGGGATGTTTCTACACGCATGAGAATGAAATGAACAG
Organism: Picea engelmannii; assembly: GCA_009831015.1. NCBI lineage: Eukaryota > Viridiplantae > Streptophyta > Pinopsida > Pinales > Pinaceae > Picea > Picea engelmannii. Next base: position 656,342 of record ML795616.1, read on the forward strand.
GGGAGGAGAGAATCATGGAGTTAAAACTGACTCTGATACACTTGTTAGGCCAGGTATGGACATAGTGAATAAGTAACTCCACCGATTATTTATTTCATTAACTCACATCATGCATGTATATAAGAAGAAGTGAGCTTTGGTTTCATCTTCTAAGAGGTCCGAATGACTCTACCTATTCACCTACAACTCTTCATATTTCTCCTAGCTTAATATTTACAAGGATATTTACAATGTATCGCAATCCCTAAGGATTGTGTATATATATATATAAGCACATGATTAGCTTAATTCATGGTCACTAATGTTGCTATGCATTTCACTAGTTCTATGCCAACAATTACCATGTTCGAATGCCCCTAGGTGACACACACTAGTCTACACTAACATGTTTATTGGGGATGCCATCCACAAATGTGGGGAAGCATCCCTTGGTTTTTCCACGAGTTTTTTTTGGGAAATAATATGTGTGTGTGTGTCTACGTGTCGATGTATATTTGTGTGTGAGAGAGTGTGTGCATGCACGCGTACTCGATCGATTGGAAGCATCTTGCTCGAGACTCAATGCAATGTTTTTTTATTTTATTTTTCCTTGTGGGGTTTTTCCCCCAACTACCAGGGTTCCTCTCATCGAAAGCTTGATGCACTACATCAAGTCTCCAACGAGAGGACCCTATCCAGCCTCCAAAAAGACAAGAGGAGAAAATGTGGTTGGAGGGAATACATGAAAGGGAGAGGGGGAGGAAAAGGAAGTGAGGGGGTTAAACCAATTTTTTACAAGAGGAGAAAATGTGGTTGGAGGGAATACATGAAAGGGAGAGGGGGAGGAAAAGGAAGTGAGGGGGTTAAACCAATTTTTTTAATATTTTTTTTTATCTGTTTTTATTGTTTTTTTAAACATAGTTTTTATTTTATATTTTGAGTGTTTTCTTAATATTTTAAAAATATTTATACATGAGGAAGGGGAGGAAAAAGGGGAGAAGGGGTGAGAAAGGGTGGGAAGTAGGGGGTTGAGGAAAGGGATTCGAGGGTAAGGAAATGGGTAAATAAGGGGAGAGGAGATGGGGAAATGGGGAGGTTTTATTTGGGAAATTTTTATTTTTTTTCCTTTTTTTTGGTTTATGTTTTTAATAATTTTTTAAATTATTTTTTGAGTTATTTTTTAATTTGTTTTTAAGTTTTTTTAAATTTTGTTTTCTTAATTAGTTTCAAAGTTTACATTTTTTTATTTAATTTTGTTGTCCTAATTTATTTATTTATTTATTTATTTTTGGGGGGGGGGATAATGGATGCCATGAAATGTGAAGGAATGGGTTAAAAAAGAGAGATATTGGTATGAAAATGAGAATGGCTAGGTGGGGTTTCTTTATTGATGACTCCCTACCCGGTAAAAAGTAAAGGATGGGCAACGATACATAGGGTGCAAGAGGGATGGTTGTTTTCTAATAAGTTAGAGCTCGACAAGGCATTGTCATAAGGCATCAATGGTTTTATCCCCACCCAAAAAGTAAATGGTATTTAATGGAGTGGGGGCACAAGGGGAGACAATCATTTTCGAATGAAGCAGAGCTCAATGGGGTATCCTCATAAGATTTTGATGACTCTTTCTTTGTCTTGACTAAATAAGTAGTTGAAAGTAGAGTGAGGGGTAAAGAGAGGGATAATCATTTTCTAGAAAGCCAAAGATTGATGAGAAATCCTCTACTAATGTTGGTGGGGACAAATAATTTGACATTATTTTTTAATTTTTTTCTTCTAATGGAGGTATATATATCTTGTTTCAACGATTTCTTTTATTAAATGACATTTTAATTAATGTTGTAATTTT
>ML795617.1:34084-62778 GCA_009831015.1 Picea engelmannii
TATGACTCATCAAGATGTACCAACATCATCAACTATACACCTCATGTATGTGCCAACTCATCAACTACTTGTCTCAACCATGTACCTCAACCATACACCAAGTACATATACCAATATAACCATTAAAATTTCTCTAACAATACATCAAACTATCCATAACCAAATAGAATAAACCCTTACATCAAACCATGTGCCACAACCTCACTATTATGTAGCCTCAAGATAAACCAACAACTTCAGCAACACATCACAACCAAAAGACCAATATCCATATGCCAAATACCAACAACAAAATACCAATTGTATCCCTCAACAAATATGATATATGCAACGATAATGAACATCCAATACCATCTCAAGAGATAAACCCTAGCTCACAAAACATACCTCAAAGAAGATGTGTCATACATCTCATAAATAGACCCCAACCATGTTGTTGCCACACTTTTTTTGCCGTGATTTTTTTGCCGCACTTTTTATGCCGCGATTTTTCTACCGCACTTTTTATGCCGCGATTTGTCTGTCGCACTTTTTCTGCCACACTTGTTATGCTGCACTTTTCCTGCCACAATTTTTATGCTGCAATTTTTCTCTATCAATAATACCTTCCCAAATAACCTTTCACAAAAATAGATATTCAATGATATTCAAGTGTGATTAAATGAGAGAGCCTTGCCTCTTATTTATACTTTCATGTAGCATCCCACTTTCCTTAGTTTAGGGAGTTCTCCATTAAATTTATTATTTAAATAATTTCTTTTTCAAACACTTTTACTTTTTGGGGTTTCTAGATGACTCATGAGGGTTCTCCAACTTCACATGGCCATAACTCTCTAAATGTGAGAATTTATGTGACGTTCCACATACCACCGGAAATGGCATGACATGTCCTATGCATCTAGAATAGTCTTACCTACAAATATATCAAAACTCATACCATTATGCATCAAACAAAATTGGGTCCATTACCCAAACCTTTGTGCTACCAAAATTCACTACCAGACTTTCTTCAAGGGTTGACATCAATGGAAACTAACCCAATTAATCAAAAAAGAATTCAACACTACGTAGAAGAAAAATATGGTAGTCAGAGCTACCGACTATCAATTGATTGTAGGACACTTATACAATATGGGTGTAGACAACATATTGAGAAGATGTGTATTAGAACATGAAAGACCTAGTATTTTAGCAGAGGCCCATGAGGGAATAGCAGGAGGACATTATGCCATAAAATATACCACACATGAGCTATTGTGTGCAGGACTATGGTGGAAAACTGTTCATAGATATTCAAAGGATTACTACCAGAGATGCCATGTGTGTTAGAGGGTTTGTAAACCTAATAGACAAGATGAGATGCCCCTGAAGCCACAAGTAACCTTGCAGGTATTTAACAAATGAGCAATAGATTTTGTGGGACCAATTAACCCACCAAAAAAAAGGTCAAGAGTGAGGTATATTATCAGTGTGAAAGAATACTTAACAAGATAGGCAAGAGAAACACCAGTAAAATATTGCAGCACGGAGACAACAACATACTTCTTGTTTGAGCACGTGATCACTATATTTGGATGCCCAAGTTTTTTGATGAGTGACGAAGGAACTCACTTCATTAACAACACTATTAAGTTGATGAGTGAGGAGTTTGAAGTTTATCATCAAAAGAGTACACCATATCATCCTCAAGCAAATGGAATAGTGGAATCCTTTAATAATATCCTAAAAAATGCACTAAAAAAGATCTGCAATGTTAATAAGGATGATTGGGACTTGAAGATACCAACAGTATTGTGGGCATATAGGACCACATGTAAAAAATTGACAGGTTAGACACCATTCAGATTGGTGTATGGACAAGAAGAAGTGGTGCCATTAGAGGTTTTGGTGCCTACTTTACGCGTAACAACAATTACGAACATGACAGAGCGAAGCACAGTACAAGAAAGGCTAAGTCAGCTAATGATCATGGAAGAATATAAGATTCTAGCAGGGTTTCACCAAGAGGTATATAAAGAAAGAGAAAAATCTTGGCATGATAGACATATCAAGAGGAAAAGTTTCAAGGAGGGAGACATAGTCTTGGTGTATGATAGTAGATCTATTCAACACCCAGGGAAACTTATAATGCATTGGTTGGGACCATATGAAGTAAAGACTGTCACAGATGGGGGAGCTATATAGTTGAAGGATTTGGGAGGAACAGAACTTAGAGGAATGATCAATGGGAGTTGAATGAAGTTGTATAGGGACAGTTTACCTCTTAAAGCTTAAAAAAAAAAAAAGCAAGAAAGGACTACGCACAACAACAGAGGGGTTACCACGCTAGACAACAAAAGACTGCACCCAATGAAAGGAGAGGTAGCGTCACAAAAAGGAAAGGTCCACGTGCACTGGCGAAGCACCATAGGATGCACTTGGAACAATTAGTGTTGCAGAAAAAAGGAGACAATTGGAAAAATGGCGGTTATGGTGAATAGGTGCCAACTGGTGGCGTCTATATAAATTGAGTAACAAGAACAATCAACGGGATGCCCCATTAATCGCACCAACTGGCGACGTTAAACTAATTCAATGGAAGGTACGCAAGAAGCACCAATTAATTTAAACCACAACTCATGTAACTTCTTTGAGAAGCTTCATATGATTGCTATATAAGGAAAGCACGCGGGTAACATAAGGGTTATTGTGAAATTGGGAAAATAAAAGAGCAACAGAGTATATAGAGAAAAGAGCGAGTTTGCAGCTGTTACAGAATGAACTAGCTCGACAGAGACCATCTTAACCACCATGGAAGCACCCAAGTTAGGTGTGTCGAGCCAGGCCTACAGATGACCATGAAGCAACCTTAGAGAACCTCAATAACTACATGGAATCAAACAGGGACCAGTACAGACTACATAATTCGTCAACTTGGACAAAATCCCTTCGCCCAATATGGAACCAGGGAGCCCCACACCAGTGGTGGAGGAAACCCAACAAACAACGGTAGTGGGCATGGACATCGACATTCCGAAAGGGTGACAAAGCCAGCAGGCTGAGGACACAGGAAATCCTTCACGCCCTGAAAACCCTGAAGAAGCCCCAAGGGTTAATGGGAATGTCCCAAACCAGACAGAAGTGACCGTACCNGTAGTGGGCATGGACATCGACATTCCGAAAGGGTGACAAAGCCAGCAGGCTGAGGACACAGGAAATCCTTCACGCCCTGAAAACCCTGAAGAAGCCCCAAGGGTTAATGGGAATGTCCCAAACCAGACAGAAGTGACCGTACCAAAAAGATCACATACAACAATGTTGAAGCAAAAACAAGAGGGTATAGTAGAATATTTCATTGGCCGACCAGAGGAGTATACAAAGGAGAGACAAATGGAGGTTGGAACCTCGAGTCAGCCACCACAGTGGAAGGGAAAGTAGCCAATAACAATATCATCATGCAGGCATGCTGCAACAACCATAGTATTACCGTGCATTCTGGAAGGAGTGTGTATCATGGCTAACCTGTTAGGATGCATGGAGAAACTATGGCACTCGGATCATGATGTGATCGACACAAAAAAGTTTCCATAGTTTTCAAAGAAAGTTTACCTGGACAGTGTGGATATAGGACCCTTCGATGAGCCAATTCTCCAACTGAAACACTGGGCAGTCGGACTAGCCAACACCGAGATCCTGAACCTGTTGGATATCCCACACTTTGAAAGGGGTCATGACGTAAATAACTGCGTTAAGAAGTTACCCACGGAGGTTACCTATGGGTGGAAGAGACTATATCGATATACATAGAGCTTGTTGCATTTATTTCAGTGCTGTCATCTCAGGGAGAGAGTCTTGCACAATTCCTCGATGAAAAGAAAAAGGAGAAGGCATTGGACGAGGAAATGAAGAAGACATGTGGCATAGAAATAGGTTCGTGTGAAATCATTATGAAGTGCATCAGTGACGTATCAACAAGGTTGGCCACCAAACTCATGGCGTGCAAGTTGCTCAAGAAGTGTTGCAAGGAGGTAGTCCCTGCCGAGGTCATCAAAGCTACAACACAATGCGCAGAAGGAACTATGCTTAGCTAGGCCTGGTACTTATTAAACCTATTCCTTGAGGACTACAAAGATGTGCAAGACTTGGGGACAAAGTTTCATTAATCTTGGCTACTCATCCTGATCGCCTTATTCGGATGGAGGGATACTACATATTCATACTTTTTTTAGAGAAGCACTCGTTTCCATGCAACGCGATACCTATCTTTGGGGATCACTTCAGACCCTAAAAAAGAAGTGCAAATGCAGACATGTTCGCAGGGTATTACAACGATCTTCATGAAATAATTTCCAACACTTGGCGGATTATGCCAAAACTGGTCATGCAATATCGGGACATCACCAACTTTAAAGTGACCAGGCATGCTATCTGGATCCAAGTACGAAGGGATCCCCAGAAGGAATGGCTACAAATGTGATACTGAGTCAAGGAAGAGGATGTAGAGATCGCCATCAAGGATTGGAAAGATGACTAGAGAGTTCCAATTCTAATTCAAGAGATGTCCATGGATAAGGCGAATGATGTAGGGAAAGAAAAGACACTTGCAAGAGACAAAATGACACCTAATAACCCAAATCCAAGTCAGAATTTGACACAATAGAAGAAAGGGGGTGCACCAAAGAAAGGTACCTAGGCAAGGAAAAAGGACACCACCTAGTCACCATAGGAACATGAGAAAGAGGTTGAGACAACACAAGGGACCACATCAAGTGCTACCCAATAGGAACAAGGCCAGACCAAGAGGATGATTATACACATTGGGGCTACATGTAAGAAGGCCAAGGTGCACAAAATGCCACCAAAATATACAATCACCGAGGACGACGCAGACCTCGTGGATGAAATGGTCCAGGACCAAACAACGAAGGAGTTTGAAGAAGCCCAACACCAAAGGGACCAGATTCAAGATGAGTTGGATTACATGAGGTAGCTCCTAGAACATATCATAGAAGCACACAGGGCAGGCAATGGAATAGAGTCAGTCCCCAAAACATCAGAAGCAGGAGTCAAGGCTATGTCGAGCGAGCAAGATATGATCAAGATGATACCACAAGCGAGCTTGAATTTTCACTTTACACCTAGAATGTTGTGCATGGATGAAATTGTATGCCAGACACCCTTGAAACATCTCGCTTAAATACAATTGGTAATAAAGAAGATACCAACCAAGGCGCTAAATAAACTACAAGTCAGTGTCACGCAGGAGGTGCAGTTGTGTGCACGAACATATGCAACAGATCTGTAGCACGAAAAGTAAAACAAAGAGGGGTTGGAGTTGGTGCTAGAGAAAGTCAAGCTCGAGACCAAATATGAAAAAATATCGCACTAATAGGCTCAAGCAGGGATTGGTTGTAGCCTACAACATAATTCCAAAGAACGCATAAATAGTAGAGCCCACAACAACACAAAAAATTGATTAGATTGTGAAAACAATTGATCGATACAGGTAGGATATCGAGAACCTCTGAGAACAACTCATCCCTACCACTCCCCCATAGGTGAAGGAGAAGAGGAAGCAGGAAGTAGCAGGGCATATGGAGGAAATGGAATGACAAGTCAATGCAACTATCGACTTGTTCGATAGAGCAGCACAACTATGGACAAATATGGAGGAGGATCAACAAGTCTAGCAGTGGGTCCAGGAGGAGAAAAATATAAGCACAACTATATAGGACCTTAAGTAGAGGAAAAAAATTATGAATATCACTGAGTGCTTCAAAGGAGTAAAAGACATGAAGAAGTTGCAAGCAGAGCTCATAGATGAATAGACATAGAAGAAGGATTGACAAGCTCAAATGGAACCTCTTCAAGAGATAGCAGCAGAATTCATTGCGCAGAAAGAGGAGGAAAAGAATAACATGGCACAAACTCAGGAAGAGTGCGTATAAATGGTTAGCGAGGAAATTAAAGTGCAAGTGTTGGATACACTCAAAGAAAAGTTTGCGTAGGCTCAAACACAAGAAAGGGAACTCACAGATAAGTTTCAGAATATCACAAGAGTTGTTGAAGAAGAACACAAATCTTAGGTGGCTTGGGACGAGCCACATGTCAGTTTTTGGGGCCTGTTGGATGTAGACCTAGTCAGGGGAAAAGGTTATTTTTTGGAAGAGAAGCATGGAAGGAAGAAAGGACAGCTAGAAGGAAAAGAAACACGTGTGAGGAAAGCATGTGAGGCACGCATGCAAGGAAGACCTAATAATGATAGGGTTAGGGTTTTTGCAATGTATTTTAATGGCTGATGAACCAAGAATATAATTAGGTAGTACTTAGAGAATATAGGGGGGACCGAGGTAGAGAGAAAGAGACAGAGGTGGGGAAAGAGAAGATAGTGAGGACGAGAGAAGAGAAAGGATGGCAGAGAGTTGTAAGAATTGTACTATTTAGTAAGGTCGTAAGCTAGGGAAGCAATGAGCGACTCGATCCTGAGGGTTAGATCGCAGGTTGAGGAGCCTAGTGCGATCTAGTCATCCTCGCAGGGATCGAGGATCTTGTTGAGGAGTGTAACATCTAAGATTGTGAACATGTACAGCGTGAAATATTACTAAAACATAATAGATAGCTTGAGAGCCATATTTTTGAGGACGTACGCCAGGAGTGGGTGAACCACGGTAACACCTGTGTTATGTGAAATAATGAATGAGTATCTATTGTTGTTAAGTGATGAATGTTAGGTGAATGAATTAAATAGTTAGATATGGTATTTCACATGCATAAATGGAATGACTTCTATAATCAGATGTTACAACCACATATCTCCACTCATTCCCAGGTTGCAAACACCTGTGTATTGCAACCACCCATAGAGCTATCTCGGGTGAGACTGCGTAGTGCACTCTGTGTGCTACATTGCCTTCTAGTTTACCAAGAGGGACTATAGTTTTAGAGGGATTTTGTTGGGAGCTTGATAAGTCTGAACCTGGGTCAAATAGGGTCAGAGTAGATGAATGATAAAGTAGAAGAAGAATCAAAACGAACACCTATCTTCTTCCTGCAATTCTTAACACTTTATCAAGTCCAATCTACCACTCCACACTCAATCAAATGTATCAAATGAACAAATTCAAACTCAGACACTTTCTGAACATATCATATATTCTAGGAAACTATTTAATTCAACAGACCAGGATAAAACATCCATTTGTTAGTCCATGTAATGTGAAAGATGGATTATCATATTACTATGGTGCTAACACACTTCTACCATTCGAAATAAATAACATATTCAGAAATCACACTTAGAAAATGTAACTAATTAACCATTGCAAGTTTCTGAAAGTAAACTAAACAAATCATTTACAATTTTGGTTTACCACACTCATCAAACATAAATTCACATCTCATTCAAGCCAAAGATTGGATTATGCTAAGTACAAGATGAAGAACAACTAGATTTAAGGTGATTACAAACTAGTACCAGATTACATCACACTAGTACATGAAGCAGATTTACAATACTATTTTACAGTAAGCTCACCAAGTTGGACCAGTGGGCCCTTGCCGATACCAACAGGGAAGCTTAAAAAATATTCACGAAATAAGAAACTTAAAGAACGCACAGGATCAGTAAATTCCTCTTCATATTATTTCCCAACAAATAAGTCTACAACAAATGTGCATTCATGAACAAATATTTCAACATAACATTATTTGACCATCCTTAGTCTCCTACAGGCCCTCTTTATAAGAGAAACAACCTTATAAAATCAATGTAATAGAGAATGTAAAAATAAATGCGTCAAGTCTAATACATGATCTTCTCATTTTGAAATTACTTCATACCCATGACACGAAGTGCATGAGGATGAAATAATATCATATAGACTCAAAATAGGTGATCTCAACCATCAACTGAATCCTCAATATCATCGAAAGATCCATTCAGTTAATGGCATTTAGATTTGCAGATAAGGGTACTGGATGGATCATTGACCTAGGTATCAGATGACCTAGAACATTCTAGTATCAGATGATTTTCTAGGACATTCTGGTACCGGATGATTTTTTGGAACATTATGGTACCGGATGAGCCGAACCACGAGTACCAGATGAATGTTTTTCTAGTACCAGATGCTTATTTTTCTAGTACTGGATGCCCTATCTTGCTATGATTTCCACAAAAATATTGTTAGATGGAATGAATCATATAGATAATTGTCATAACTATCAATAAACCATGTAAATCATAGGCCTAATTGTTAATTACCTTACATACACCAAGGAACAGTCAAATAGGTATATCATCATGCAAAATGAATGGATTACTGATAGCTTTAGGGAAACAAACTCAATATAAGGCATATGAGTAAGGTAATTGTACGATGTCATGTAAATCCCACCTTTCACATGCAAAGTATGCGCGAGGGTATTTACATAGATAAATTCCATAAATTTGATTGCATATGACAAGGGACGCCTGCTCTGTTTTGACGTCAAGGGAGTCGTGAGGAAAAGAAACCCATGAGGCATGCATTTATTTGGTTTTGATGTGCATTAATTATGGTATTAGATGTTGAGACAAGCTCCCAGTGATGGATATATCCCCTTTTTCTATATTTACTGCTAATTTAGCTTGAGCATCAACCTTATGATTATTCTCCCATTTAACATGTCAAGAAGAGACACGAGGAATGCCAACTAGTTCTAGATTTATTGTTTTGATAATGAGACTGAGGTGGGCATTAGGGGTGACCCTTTAATCATATACCAAATTGTTTTTTTTTAGTCTCCAACTATGATTAGGTGTTGCAACTGGAGCCCCTTGGCTAATTGGTATCCCTTTATACGAGTGTATTCCTCTGCTTGATTATTGGTAGCTTGACCTAAAATCCATGCATATTGTTGGACACACCTACCACACTTAGAGGGGGGCGTGAATGAGTGTGGGTCTCTTTTCCCAAAAACTTCCCTCTTACACAAAACTCATTAGTTAGCATTAAACATTTATTCATTACTTATTGTTGTCATTTATAACTAGTTAGATGTGAACACATATCAACAAGTCATCACCAGAAGGAAACTCAAAGAAAACAAGATGTATGTACTATTTTTTTATTTTATTACGGATTACAATCCTTGGGGTTTATCAACAACAACTGAATAGAGTACAACTCTACAAGAGCACTGGCTCTATATGCAAGACTCAACTTACATCCTCATCACCAAATGACATGAGGCAACAATCCTCCATAGATATCAATCTGTTAGAAGTACACGACCTGTCAGTAGTGCAGCCCGCATGTGTACACGCCCTAGCTCACTACAACCTGTGTATGTATGCGGCCAGTCTATAATCTAGCATGTGTATCCTTATGATAAACTGGGGTTTTTCTTTGCTTCACATGCTCAGATCCTCTGCAACCTGCAATCACATTCTCTTATGTCTCTAACTATCCAATTTGATCCACAACTAGTCACAACATATCCAAACTCTCCAATAATCTACTCATGCTCCACAAACAATAAATATGAATTCTAACTCAATCATGTATAAGCAACTATTATACCATAGAAATCATATCACCACTGAATCACAAGAGTATTTCTCACTCCAAAAGCCAGTTGTTGGCCCTTGACCAAGTTTTGGAGATCCTTGGTCACTTCTGACCTATTTTGGGACTTCAACAAGATGTCGAAGGCAGAGTGCAATTCAAAGCGGAGATCGCGGGATCTCGGCCCCTTGTTTAGGAACTTTTGGGTTTTGGGATTATGTAACGGGTATGGGGATGTCGTCCCATGGGTTTACCTATGTTTAGGCCCATTTTGTAATGTATAAATAGAAAGCTAGGTGATGTAAGTAAATCAGTGTGAGCACAAGTGTGTGATGCTAAGTGTTAAGTGCAGTGATAGTTGTACATGCTTTTTGCATGCTGTGTGAGACTTGCAAGGCTAAGTGAAAATGAATGGAAGAGATTGAGTAGAGGCTTTTTGTTGTAACATAGCTAAGGGAAGGAGGATCTGGCGAGGTGCGCACAGATCTCTTGTCCTGTGCAAAGTAGGATTTTGTGGATATGTGCATGTAAGAAGATTGACAGAAGATAATAACGAAGACGAAGAGATGGTGGATGTAGCCCCAGGCTAAGGGTGAACCATGTATATCCCATGTTATGGTTTCTTTGTGCAGTATGGTTGTTTCATTGTTCATATGATTAATGCTTAGTACATTGATGTATGCTTAGATGAATCTGATATGATAGCTTAGTGCTAAATAATATGAATGAATGCTAGATCTACCCTATGTGAATGTGCTTAGTGCTCAAATATATTAGATCTGGGTGAATATTGTGATTCTCTGTGATTGGGGTTTTATCTGTGAAGTAGTTATAGTTAAATACTGATGAACTATAACTGATAAGTGTTCTGTTAAGCTGTTACAATCATAGATCTGTGTCCCAGCTAAGGTTGCAGACACTGGAGTCTTGCAACCATCCCTGCCTCTACCTCGGGTGAGACTCCATCTGCTTCGCAGGTGTTGTCGAAAGGGTCGGTAGTTAGGGTTTTGTTGGTGCGTTGTTGAAGCATTGAACCTTGGGTCTTCCCCTGTGCCAAAAAATGGTTCTGTTGTCGAGACCTAAAACTTTGATTGTTGTGAACTGAAGAAAAGAGAAAGATTTGTGCGTAGATCTGTTGCCCTAGTGCACAGTATTCTACTTGACTTGTGAAGCTTTGTGCTAAGAAGAGAATCCATATATGAAGAAAATAGGTAAGATCTTGAAGCTTTGTGCTCTAATAAAGGTAAGAACAGTGAAAATTTTTGATTGGAAAGGTAAGATAAGTGGAAATTTTTATTTTGAAAGTATGAATCTAGGTATGTTTGATAAAAAAATTCCTATCTTAAAAACTAGGGCACAACTAGAATAAAGAATATTTGATATGAGTAGATCTGATAGAAATGATGAAAGATATGTTATCCTTATGCATAGAAAGAATGTTTGGACTAACAAATGGATGCAGGATCCTAGAAAGAATTTTTTGCAGGTTAGCTACTATGAACCTAGTGCACAGTACAGGAAAGGTTGGGGATCATTTAAGAGAAAAAGAGGATTAAACCTTTGTTATAATTGTAGAAGACCAAAGGACATATTGCTAAGGAATGCCCTGGTAGAAGACCTAGTTTTCTTTGTTGTAAAGCTATGGATCGTGAATTTTTGGATTGTCCTAGAATGATTGCTAAGGTTGAAAGATTGAATATGAGACAAGAAAACCCTGAGGAAGATCAAGAAACTAAGACCATAGTGGAACCCTAGAAAGAATCAAAGAATGTATTGCTACAATTGAAAGAAACCCTGAATGATCACAAAAATATCAACTTATCAGAGATCTTCAAAGAAAAAGAATGCATAGAAATGAGAATAGGAGACTTCGACATTGATTGTGTTCTGGATGAAGAAACACAGGTGAATATCATGATAGAAAGAACTTGGGAAATTTTAGGAAATCCTGCTATGATTCCATCATTGGGAGGAATAGGATTATTCAGAGGAAAGTTGATATCCCTATGTGGAAGATTCACCCAGATATCTATGAGTTCTCATGGAACTTCGACAGAGGAATATTTTGAGGTTATTAAATTCATTGAGAGCAATGGCCCATTTACTATGTTACTAGGAAAAACCTAGATTGAGAAAGATCAGACCAGAAGAAAAGAAGAGGAATCCCTAGAAAAAAAATAAAAATTAAAAGATTTCATGACTAGGAGGATAACGCACTTGATTGCAGAACAAGAGAACAGATCGAAGCTGTTTAGGACTAGAAAATTGGATGTCGAAGTTGAAAGAACACAAGAAGACTCACAGAAGAGTGGAGCACCTACCCTAGACAAAGAAGAAGTATTACTCTCTAACCCTATGAAAGAATCTCAACAGCGTGAAGTTACTATGCCAAAAGAAGATAAGAATCGGAATGGAAAGAGGAATACCAAGACAAAGATCACAGGGAAGAAGGATAGAAATCTCAGTAATAAGAGAGAAAAGTTGTAGAATGTTCCAGAGGGGACTTTGTAGAAGGAAGGTTTAAAAAACTAGAACCTCGTCGAGATATCAGAACAACGGAACATGGCACTTCACCATGGATAAGAAATATAACTGTTAGACAGACCCTCTCGAATGTTTAGAACAACATTTATGACCAGAAATATCTCCATCAGACCATTGGGACCGCGTCGCAATGGACAGAACTGCATTGATGAAGGCCTCTTGTCCGTTGGAGAAGACCCATTACATTGTTGCCTACTTATTCCGTCGACTGTTGCACTGAGAACACTTTTTTGAATTATATCCAATCCAAATCATTGCTACCGCACTGTGTTTACTGAGATCGACACTGTTCTATTGCTTTGAGCAACCATTCATCAATCTGAGTTATCCGATCTTAGGAGTGTATGTCAGATGAACTCAATGTAGCTGAAAAGTTTGTAGAAGAAGTTCTAATCGATTTAATGGCTGAAAAGGTAATGTCCGTAGGTATTCAGGCCTCATCTACGCGAGGAGTGCAAGCCTCCCCGTCAACTGCTCATGGATCCAGACCATCCCGAGGTGCAACAGAGAAGAGAACCAAGTATTGAGATGACTTGGAAAACACAAAGTTAATCTTGACTATCCTTCTCGACTACATCCCGCCTTTGGTTGGCGTGGTGAGTCGTGACAGTTTCTCGAGGGATTTCAATTACACCCTAGTTACTGCGTACCTCTCGAAGGGGATAATGCAGTGAGAATGCAACAGGATAAAATCGTGACCTTGAAATTTAGCGACTTCAACTTAGGGGACCGCAAGAATTATAGTATACTCGCCCTTCACAGATACTTGACTAGGACGAAGGGGAAGAACTCAAAAATAATCCCCCAACCATGGACTATGAACCTCGCGCAGTCCACCATCCTGAATGTGATGAAGACTCCACATTTTGGAAGGCACCAAGAGGTTAATGTGTGTGTTAATATCCTGCTATCATGTTACCGTGGCGGCTATCTATGGCTAGACAAACGCATCACAATAAATCCGACGCCGATCCATAGGATCACCGGATTGAGCATGCAGGGACTAGACACATAGGACTTATACCGAGGGAAGTCTACAGACCGCGCAATAGAACAGAGGATTAGAGACACATATGGTGATGTAGAAAAGGGGACACGAGGCTACAAGGTAGCTTCCATTCAGAATGGCACAGTGCACCTGGCCTGCCAGCTGAGGGTAGGAAAGCTAGTGAGAAAGAACAGACCTACGCAGGTCATAGGGTTCGTTGCTGACCTCATCGGAAAATGTGTAGAAGGACTCCAAATGAACTGGGCGAATTACTTAGTCAACCATCTCAAATTGGATTGTTGTGAAGCTCAGGATCAGGGATATGAGTTCCATTTTGGCTGGCTACTAATCCTCATAGACTTTACTGCTTGGGATATGCCGGAAGGTGAGACCTTCCTTGATATTGAGTTATTCGAGCCACTCGCTATGAACTTCACCATGATCTGGTACTCAAGCGATATGTTAAAATAGTGGCAGTCGAATGCAGTATTTCATACATACTATCTCTAGTTGAAGAGGGCTATTAGGGCTATCCCTCGCATGATGCCCAACACCCTGCACCAGTTCAGACCCCTCATGAAGTTCTGCGCAGATCAACACTTTATTTATATCACTACGTGTGTAGATGAGCATAAAGAAGAGCTTCAGGCATACTATAAGCTCACAAAGGAGGACATCGAGGAGATAACTAAGGACTGGTCTTCAGAGCTCATTATCCCTGCTGACCCCGCATAAATGTCTTATCCCAAACTAATTGGAAGCTCAGAGGCTACTCATGAAGAATGCGACACACCTTGAACTAGTATAAGGAAGAAGACTGAAGAGGTACAAAACCTGAACATCGCATCAGAAGAAACCACTTCAGAATCACTGGGATGAGGAGGTGATGATGAAGTAGATAAAGAGGAGACCAATGGAAAATATGATCAGCAGAAGGAAGGCGAAGTAACACCTCCTAGGGATCCTATTGATGAGGCAGATTCATCTAAAAAAAGGAAGGTTTCCCCCATGAAACCTACCTCATGGAAGAAATCCAAAGCCACCGGGACTAAGTTGTAGACTATGCTCACACTCGATGACTTCAACTTCATCATCACATCCATATCAGATGCTTCATAGGAAATTATGCAGAACACCAAAGACAAACAAGAAACCATGTATGATAGGATTGAAAGAAAACTAAGAGGGGTACAACAAGCCCTTCACTCCAGCTGTGCAGTATCCATTGTGCCCCTGCCATCAGATGAACCAGAGTTGGGAGATGAACTTTCCCAACTTCGTAGAATAGTTGATGTGACCGAAGCTCACCTTCGTCGAGAACAAGAAGAGAAATAATAGGCCATAGTGGCCCTGAAGCAAGTATAAGAGGAAGTGGTAGAGAAACACTGAGTTGCACAAGAGGAGAAGGATGAACTCCACACCAATTTTGAAGAGGAGAGAGCACAGGTCAAGCAAGAGAGAGATAAGTTTCTCGCAGAACAACTTAGAGTCAAAGAAGCATTCAGCAAAGCACTTTGCTCTGTGACAATATTAGAGAAAAATGCGGAAGAACTAGTGGAACAACAAGTAGCACAGATTGTGGAATCTATCCAACAAATTCAACAGAGAATCACAGACCTAGAACTACAAACAATTCCAAGTACCCCACAGGACGTGCGAGATCAAAGAGAAGCCACAACCGAAAGCGCAGTTGAGAGGATCAAAGAGTTTGCTCTAGAATGTAAACAACTTAGAAGTAGAAGTGCACAAACCTATGAGCAACTTACTGAAGACCCTAAACTAAAGGCATTGGAGTCAGAGCTCCAGGAGGAAAAGCAGCAAGCAACAACAATACATGTGCAGTTGAAGCTCCTGTCAGCAGTTAAAAGGATGAAGCGATCCCAGGAACAATGCACTACTCAACAACAGGTCCACATCATACAGAACAAATTCATGGAAGTGACTTAGAGGCTCCAACCAATGTAGGACGAAGCGTGCCAACTGTTTGAGGATATTGAAGGTTGAGGAGCAGAGCTGGAACAAGTCATCACTACATTCAAACATCTCTTAGAGGGACCTATCAACGAAGTAGTTATCCAAGAGTTCACCGAGCAAAAGGCCTTGGTGCAGCAACATGTCGAAGCATCTCGAGACAAGCTCGAGGCTTTTGAAGTAGATCTATCCAGACTAGAGTGACTCAAGATGAGTGACAGGTGAGTGTTGGGGGCTTGTTGGCCCTTGACTAAGTTTTGGAGATCCTTGATCACTTCTGACCTATTTTGGGACTTCGACTGGATGTCTAAGGTGGAGCACAAGTCGAAGTGGAGATCGTGGGATCTCAGCCCATTATTTAGGGATTTTTGGGTTTTGGGCTTATGTAACGGGTATGGGGATGTCGGCCCATGGGTTTACCCATGTTTAGGCCCATTTTGTAATAAATAAATATAAATCTAGGCGATGTAAGTAAAGCAGTGCAAGTGCAAGTGTGTGATGTTAAGTGCTAAGTGCAAGTGATAGTTGTACATGCTTTGTGCATGTTTTGTGAGTCTTGTAAGGCTAAGTGCAAATGATTGTAAGAGATTGAGTAGAGGCTTTGTGCTATAACCTAGCTTAGGGAAGGAGGATCTGGAGAGCTATGCACAGATCCCCTGTCCTATGAAGAGTAGGATTTTGTGGCTCTGTGCATGTAAGAATATTGACAGAAGATAATAAAGAAGAAAAAGAGTTGGTGGAAGTATCCCTATGCTGGGGGTGAACCACGTATATCCTATGTTATGGTTTCTTTGTGCAGTATGGTTGTTTCATTGTTCATATGATTAATTCTTAATACACTGATGTATTCTTAGATGAATTTGATATGATATCTTAGTGTTGAATAATATGAATGAATCTAGATCTAACCTATGTGAATGTTCTTAGTGCTTGAATATACTAGATCTAGGTGAATACTGCAATGCTATGTGATTAGGGTTTTATCTGTGAAGTAGATACTGGTTAAATACTGATGAACTATAACTTCTAAGTGTTCTATTAAGGTGTTACAATCACAGATCTGTGTCCCATCTAAGGTTGTATACACTGGAGTCTTGTAACCACCCCTGCATCTACCTCGGATGAGACTTCATCTGCCTCGCAGGTGTTGTCGAAAGGTCTGGTAGTTAGGGTTTTGTTGGTGCATTGTTGAAGCATTGAATCCTGGGTCTACCCATGTGAAAAAACCAGCATAAATCACATCATAGAAGTCATACCAAGAATTCCCTAAGCATTCACAGCACAACAAGCACTATTATCCATATAGACAATAATATAACCATACCAGAGTCTTAGTGATAGATCTGAGTCCATAGAATGCAGATCCTAAACTTGCTTCAATCTTCAACAATCAGTCATCAGTTCAAAGACACATTTCCATGATTTTATCCACTGTACGCACCATGTCCTCATACAACCCACGTGTTTACACGCTTTGTTCCATTACAACCCGCGTATACCTCAGAAACTAGGGTTTTTGAAGCTTTGATACTTTTGTCATCAAAATCTCAGACATTGTCGAAACTTTGATGTGTCCATGCTCTCTTTCTCAAAATAGATCTTCAATCATGCTCAAGAGATGCACACAAAAGATACACAAGAAAGACTACCAAAATGTTCTTCCAAAAATGTACTTTTCACAAGAGACCCTAGCCTCTTATTTATACTCCTCATCTTCTAGATCACTTAACCCACTTTTAGGTCACTTAATCCATTTCTAGGTAACTTAACCTATTTTCCTCATTTTAGGGTTAACCACTTTCCCTAAATAGAAGGTTCTCCATTACTTATCATTTAAATATTCCTCCTCGATCTTGTCACCTTACTTTAATATTTAAATAATCCTTCTTGATTTTGTCACTTCACTTTATCATTTAAATAATAATTTCTTCTTCTCAAGCACTATGAATTCTTTGACCTTATGGGGCTTCAAGCCATCATATGGGGGTCCTTCAACTTCGTAGGGCCATAACTCTCAAACCGTGAGGAGTTATGTGACATTCCACATACCACCAGAAATGGCATGACAAGCACTATCCATATAGGATAGTTCTACCAACAAAATCATTAATCTTCATCTCATTATTCTACATACAAACATGGGTTCTCTCAACCACAATTGAACCACAAATCGTCTTCCCGTGAGGGATTTAACCATAAGGGGGCCACTTTGGAGTTCATCCATTTGTTCTTCTTATCAACCATGACAAGACAATAATGATTCATCTTTACATCAAACAAATTATGCATCATATATCAAGGAATCCATCTTCATCATGTATCAATGAAAACTCATTGATCCATCTTCATCGATTAGTTTCCACTTGACATCTATCATTCTCATCATATACATTTTTCATCAATCATAAATAAATCAAGCCTATAAATCAATCCATTTACATCAATCAATCACTTAATCACTTGAAATCAATCAGTCAAACCATTGGCATCAATGACAACATGATCCAACAATCTCCCCCTTTGGCATTGATGGCAATACCAACATTGATTTCAACACCAATCATTGATGTTAACATGTAGACAAGGCATGCTCTACATCTATATTCATCAATCATATCAATGTGACTATCTCTCCCCATCATTTATGACTATCTCTCCCCATTAAACATCAATCACATCAATGTGACTATCTCTCCCCCTTTGACATCAATGACAAAGTGTCTTCTCTTCTTGGGGCTGCTCCTCCTGCTTGAATTCCTTCGATCATCCTATGAATAATATCTCCCCTTTTGAACAAAGGATATCACACTGATGCAATGTTGAAGATACATTTCTCATACTCCACCTATGACCGTTTCTCCGCCTAGAATTATGCCTCTGTGCTCTTTCTTCAAATATAAGGCTCTTTTGTAGGTATGCATCTGATAAATATCTCCTCCTAGAATCATGGGAAGAAGAATGAATCCCCCTATGGGTATGTCTCCCCCTATCTTCAACCAGATCATAGATCAACCACTCTCTCTATGACGATCCTTGGACCTGTTTACCAATCAAACTTGTGCCATACCATACATCATGAAATAAAAGATATGTCAACAATAAAATAGAGAATCATGAACAATATATCAACCAAGTACATCATGTACCAAAATTTTCCCACCATGCACAACACCCATGTACATCAACAATGTACATCAACATCATACAATGTGCCAAAAGATATCATCAATGGAATGTATCAACCACATGCCTCTATCAACATGTCAACATGTGCATATACCAATATGCCAACCATGTGCATCCACCAATATGCCAACCATGTGCATCTACCAACATGCTAAACAAGTGTCATATCACTCATGATATGTCTCCATCATGAACCAAATACCATAACCATGTATCAAACAAATACCAATTGTTATGGCAATCAAGTAATACCAATGGTGTACTATCATCTAGTATATTCCATCTATGAGTGTACCAAACATGCAAATCAACATGCATCACCACTTGTACCAAGAAATTACATCAACCATGCACCAATACCACAACATGATGAATCCTCATACATGTATGCCAAATCCTCCATAAAATATGTGTCAATCAAACTGCTAGTAGGTGCCTCTACCAATGTACCAATCATGCATCAACTATAAATCAAGTCATGACTCATCAATGATGTACAACATCATCACTTCATCAACTCACCAACTGCACGTCCTAATATGTAGCCCATTCATATTCCAAATTCATGCACCAAGATATCCAACAAGTATGCCTCTAATAACACATCATAAGATATGTCAATGATACTCAAACAAGTACCATCCATGTACCCCAACAGATTAGCCTCAAACCTCCATGCACTAAAACAAATACTAAGCATCTAACAATACATGTACTAGTGGTATGATCCAATATATCAATGACATCTCTAGCTAACATCATCAAGTTGTATCACATGAACAAGGTGCCATAACTTCACGGCAATAACCAACATTGTTCTTCAACGTAAAATGCATCAATCCATACTCATGGGTTAGTGCCATGCATCCAAGATGGCCTTTCATTATTTTTAACATCACATTACATAATCCAATATAGAATCATGAAAACCTGTAGCAAACAATATCAGAACCTATAATAAACTATGTCAGACCCTACATCACAGATTTATACCATCACATCAGGCTACAACTCCTGTGCATAGCCCTTTTCCCTAGGCTTCACCACATATATGCGGCATGTTGCACAACATCTCGCATATGTACACGACCTATTCAAGGTCATCCTACGTATGTACATGACTGATACCACTATCACCTGTGTATACCTTAGTGAATGACACACTTGAGCTTCCCTTAAGGCTTCCATTCTGTTCTGGCTGCTCAGTCCTCTTCACCCACTTCTGAAGGTGTCCCTGCTTCTCATAACTTGAGCTCTAAGCATCCATATTTTCAAATATGTCTCCCTTCCTTACTTCATTCCTTCTTCTAGACATGCTATGTGAATTCCTCATCATGGGCTTTCTTCTTGTGTTCCAGCAATCCTGGGATTTGTGGCCAAATCCACTACAGTTGTAGCATCTCATGGTGTTACAGTGAACATCAATATGTCCTACTTTATCACATCTCCAACACCTTATGGTGTTGTAAAATCTTCCATTATATCTCCTTTCATAATCTCTACATTCAAAATATTTGTGACCATATTCATTACATGAATAACAATGCCCATGAAAAATACTTTCATACCTTTGCTTTGGTGTCCCAAAGATAGCTTCTTGATATCTTCCTTCCTTTGTTCTCTTGAAAGTTTCTTTGCCTTGTGTAGATAGTTTTTCTGCAACATTGTTTTCCTTCTTTGATGGACTTACCTCATGCTTCTTTGAGGTGCTTTCTTTGGCATGTGCATCTTTTTCTTTGTACCCAAGACCTAATTTATCATATGGTGATATTTGACTTTCCAATATCTCATTCAATATTTGTGAGCTATTCAAGAATTTGTTTGACTTCTCTACCTTCTTTCTAAGGTCAACAACTTTAGCTTCTAACTTATGACATGACTCTTCCTTTTCATTTATATGATTTCTTAATAGTTCCTCTACCCTTTTGGCATCTTCAATTTGGGTCTTGAGATGGACAATAGTTTCAAGAATTTTGCTAATCTCATCATCTACCTTCATATATTCATTTTAATTCTTAAGTCTTTTGATCTCTTCTTCCTTTTCTTCTAATTTAGTCTTATTTCTCTCTGCTTGTTCTTTGAGCATTCCCTTTAACTTCAAGATGTGCCTTTGATTCCTCCTAAGAAACTTCTTAGTGTTTTCTGAAAGATAGTTATAGTGTGTATAATAATGATCACTGTTATATGTATATAAACCCTCTTAAACTTATTTTTGAAGTTCTAATAGATATTCTTCTATTCTTTCCATGGGATAAATACCATCAAACTTTACACAAACTATTTCTAGATCTTCTTCTTCACTTGATAAGAATTCAACATCATCACATTTTGAATCATTGCAATCAAGAGTCTTTGGAGATTCTTTACCTTTGTTTGAAATAATTTTGAGATCTTCCTTTGTGCTATCTTCACTCGAAATGTTTTCAAGATCACATTTTGAAATAATAAAATCAAGGGTTTTTGACGATTCTTTACCTTTGATAATCTTGATGGAGTGGTCTTCAATATATTCCTTCTCCTTCTTGCTTTGATATGTCTCCTCTAGATTTATCCATAGATCCTTGGCAGAAGTGCATTCTCCGATGCTATCTTTGATAAGGCTTGAGAGTCCACTAAGAATGGTCTTGAGAGCCAATGCATCATTCTTCTTTCCTTCCCTTTGAGCTGCAAACTTTGACTTGTTCTTCAAGGGAACTAATCATCTAGTGGTTGCCTTCCAAATAGCCGCTCCCATTTCCTTCAAATGTACTCTCATTTCTATTCTCCAAGTAGAATAGTTTTTCTCATCAAGGATTGGAACTTCATCATCCATTTGTGTGTCTATGGATATCCTTCAAGCTTGTTAAGGCTTGTAGTGAAGGCCCACTCTGATACCAATTTTTGGACACACCTACCATACTTAGAGGGGGGGGTGAATGAGTGTGGGGCTCTTTTCCCAAAAATGTCCCTCTTACACAAAACTTATTAGTTAGCATTCAACATTTATTCATTACTTATTGTTGTCATTTATAACCATTTATATGTGAACACATATCAACAAGTCATCACCACAAGGAAACTCAAAGAACACAAGATGTATGTACAATTTTTTCTTTTTATTATGGACTATAATCCTCGGGGTTTATCAACAACAATTGAATAGAGTACAACTCTATAAGAGAACCATCTCTATATGCAATACTCAGCTTACATCCTCAGCACCAACTAAGATGAGGCAACAATCCTCCACAGATATCAATATGTCATAGGTATGTGACCTGTCAGTAGTGAAACCCATGTGTGTACGCACCCTGGCTCACTACAGCCCGCATATGTACGTGGCCAGTCTATAATCCAACTTGTGTATACTTATGAGAAACTGGGGTTTTTCTTTGCTTCACATGCTCAGATCCTCTGCAACCTGCAATCACATTCTCTTATGTCTCTCACTGTCCAATTTGATCCACAACTAGTCAAACACATCCAAGCTCTCCAATAATATACTCATGCTCCACAACCAATCAATATGAATGCTAACTCAATCATGTATAAGCAACTAGTATAACATAGCAATCATATCACCACTGAATCACAAGAGTGTTGCTAACTCCATCGGCCAACATAAATCACATCATAGCAACCATACCAAGAATGCCTTAAGAATTCAAAACACAACAAGCACTAGTATCCATATAGACAATAATATAACCATACCAGAGTCTTAGTGACATATCTAAGTCCATAGAATGCAGATATGGAACCTGCTTCAGTCTTCAACAACTAGTCATCATCTCAAACACATATTTCCATGATTTTATCCATTGTACATGACCTGTCCTCATACAACTCATGTGTGTATGCATCCTAGTCCATTACAACCTGCATATACCTCAGAAACTAGGGTTTCTGAAGCTCCAAGACTTTTTTCATCGAGGTATCAAACATTGTTGAAACTTTGATGCATCCATCAGATCCTCCTCATGCTCTCTTTCTTAGAATATATCTTCAATCATGCTCAAGAGATGCACAAAAAATATACACAAGAAATACTCCCAAAATGTTCTTCCAAAAATGTGCTTTTCACAAGAGACCCTAGCCTCTTATTTATACTCTTCATTTTCTAGATCACTTAACCCACTTCTAGGTCAATTAACCCATTTCTAGGTCACTTAACCTATTTCCCTCATTTTAGGGTTAACCACTTTCCATAAATAGAAGGTTCTCCATTACTTTATCATTTAAATATTCCTCCTCGATCTTGTCACCTTACTTTAATATTTAAATAATCCTTCTTGATTTTGTCACTTAACTTTATCATTTAAATAATAATTTCTTCTTCTCAAGAACTATGACTTCTTTGACCTTATGGGGCTTCAAGCCATCATGTGGGGGTCCTTCAACTTCGTAGGTCCATAAATCTCAAACTGTGAGGAGTTATGTGACATTCCACACACCACCAGAAATGGCATGACAAGAACTATCCATATAGGATAGTTTTACCAACAAAATCACTGATCTCCATCTCTTTATTCCACATACAAACTTGGGTTCTCTCAACCACAAAACATCTTCACCATAAGGGGACCACTTTGGAGTTCATCCATTTGTGCTTCTTATCAAACATGACAAGACAATAATGAGTCATCTTTACATCAAACAAACTATGCATCATATATCAAGGAATCCATCTTCATCATGTATCAATGCAAACTCATTGATCGATCTTTGTCGATTGGTTTCCATTTGACATCTATCATTCTCATCATATACATTGTTCATCAATCATCAATCATTCAAGCCTATCAATCAATCCATTTACATCAATCAATCATTTAATCACTTGACATCAATCAATCAAACCATTGGCATCAATGACAACATGATACAACACATATTTGACTATTTGATTCCTCCTTGGGTCTAAAGTGACCCCTCCCACACATTCCACCCATGGATTTAATTTGGAAGATCCATCAAAACATAATATATGTTTTTCTTATGATTTAATCCAGTCAGAGAAATCACATGGGGGAATATGAAGTTGCCAGGATGATCTTACCTGAGAATGAGAATAAGGAAGAAATTGCAATTGGAACATGTCAATCAATCGTGTTTCCATACCATATAATATATGGGGATAAGTTAGCTTCAAACAATGAGAGTTGATTAACTCCATGAGTTGGGATTTTGTTGTATTTATAAATTTTGTTATGCGAATTTATTCTTCCTTGAAGACACTCCTATTTTTGGCCAACTAAATTTTCCAGCAAGTGTATTTTGGTAGAGACATACACAATCTTTTGAATATAGGTTTAATTTTGAAGGAACCCTGATACTTATTCTCCCAAGATCCCAGTAGAACTTGAGTGGAGACTAGCCACCACACCATACAAAATAAATCTTGTAGAAGGGCTCACCAAATGTCTAGGATTATCGAACATTCCATAAACAAGTGATTTTTTTTTTCATTATTGCACTTACATAAGGAACATCTAGAGGGACCCTCAATTCCCCTACGAATGAGATTTTCACTAGTTAGGATTTTCCCATGAGATAACGTCCAACAAAAAAATTAACCTTGGGAGGCACATCCCGATTCCATATGTTGTTCCATATGGAATTCTTGGGGGGAATATCTAAATGCATCAGGAGAGATTCATATCCTTTACTAACCAAGTAGCCTTTAATTCCCTATCCTCTGGAGTTGGGATTGTCTAGGTGATGAGGGGAAATACCTTACAATGATGAGAGTAGTTGATAAGACTGATTCTTAAGAGCTTCCAGGAAGTTCCCTAAATTCCATCCTTTCCAAATTCCTGCAAGGTCCCAAAGGGAGATGTCATGGAGAGAGAGTTTTCTTTGAGAATGAATCCATTCCATGAATGTATTCAAAGTGAACTCCTAAATTAAGGGACATATATTCAATATTTTGTACTCCCAGATACTGATGCATTTACCATTCCCTGGAATCCAAGAGAGTTGGCTTTGAATCGGGGGAATCGATGTCTAGAACAACTTCTAAATGGGAGAAACTATTGTGGTATTAATATGGAGTTTCAGACCTCTAATATGATCCCCATGGAAATATTTAAACACAAGTGCTGTCTTCAAATTGGTATAATCTCTCATAATCATTTTCCATAACATGTTTTCTCCCAAGTCTAGATTTGCTAGAATGGGGTCCTTGACACCCAATCCCTCGTGTGATTTAAGGGCCCTTATTGTCTTCCAAATTATCATATGAAACCTTTTAGTGTGGGTCTTGCCTCCCTCCTAGAGGAATTTTTGAATTTTTTGGGAGATCTCTCTTTTGACACTCATAGGAGCTAATAAAGAAGAGTATTGGAACACTGGAAGAGCCAAGAGGAATGCCTTAGCTAGAACAAGTCTACCTGCCAGTTTTATTCATTGTTCCCCCCAACTTATGAATTTCTTTATGATATAGAAAGTTATAATACTCTAATGAATCGCAGACAAAGAGTTTAGGTAGATGGGGATTACTAGATATTTGAAGGATCTCTAATTTGAAACTAAGGGAAATTGTAGAGTCCTTGCTATGACAACAAAAGAGTGAGAATTAGTGTTCCAAGAATAAATATAGCATTTGTGATCATTTACAATCCCTCCTGAGATGAACAGAAATTAATCCAACACCTTCTTGAACCTTCTTACTATGACCGAAGAATCCCCTCCAAGAAACATAATATCATATGTGAACTAGGAGTGATTTATGTGCTTAACCCCTGGGACAATTTTTATGCTTGGAATGTTACTAGTTCTTATTTCATGTTCTAGTCATTTTCCCAGAGTTTTATCCATTAATATATAGAGAAGGGGTGATAGAGGGAAACATTGTCATAAACCTATGGAATACTAAAAAAATGTTGTTGGTATTCCATTTATCAGAGGCACAATCGAAGAATGACTGATGTATGCGTCAATCCATGTGATGAAGGAGGGGTGAAAACCAAATTTTGTCAAAACTTATAATAGAAATCTATGGAAGACTCAATCAAAGGAATTCACCATGTCTATTTTGATCACCATTCCCCAGTCGCCTCTGATTTTACAAGAATGTATTGCCTCCTAAACTAGGACAATATTATCCTAGATTTGGCGCCGCACTACAAAACCTCCTTGAGAGGGAGAAAATAGCCTTGGTAAAAGCATCTATATCCTGCTTTCTATGATCTTGGAAATTATATTGTAGGAGACATTGCATGAATAAATGGGTCTAAATCTAGAGAAAGATACCAAGTTTCTCTCTTTGGAAATTAAATCCAGAAATGCAGAATGTGATGCTCCTCCCATTCTACAGTATTTATAAACATATTGGATCATTCTTACCTAATCAAATTTAATGACGTGCCAACAATTTTTATAAAAATATGCAGTGAATCCATCAGGGCCCCGGGCCTTATCCGATTCAAATTTCCCTAATGTTGATAAGGTATCCTCCTTGATCACCCTTTTTTTAATTTCTTAATTATCCATTTTCGATACTATCTGAGGAATGTATGAAAGAGATTGATCTCTTAAGTCTGTGTCCATTGGTCCCTTCTCATTATATAGATCAAAAAAATGAGCAGAGGTTTCATTCTTAATTTATTCAAAAGAGATGAGAGTGGATTGATCCTCTAGTTGAATTTCCTCGGCCGTGTTCATTCCTTTTCTCAGTATGCATTGCTTATGAAAAAAGGAATAATTTTTGTCTCCTGCTTGGAGCCATAAAAATCAGGATTTTAGTCTCCAATTTTCCTCTACTTTCCGTAGTGCCCCTTGAATTTGCTTTTGACATTATTCTCCTTCCTTTAGAAGGGATATGGTAATAGGGGAATGTTCCAATTTGGTTGTAACCTCAACTAGATTTTCCTGAAGGAGAAAAATTTCCTCTTATGGAGACTTGAAAGAATATTTGACCCATTCCTTAATGGAGTTTTTCAACCAAATGAGTTTCTACTCCCAGATATATACCGGGGAACCAATAATCCATGCTCCAAGACAAGGAAACCAAAGTCCATAAAGAGGTGTGTTCTAACTAGAGGGGGCTAAATCAAAAGGGAAAGGTACTAGATATCGATCATTTATGAAAGATAGGGAGATATCATTATGATATGAACTTTCCAAGGAAAGGATCTTAGACACAGGGGAAAAGGGATCAGAGAGAAAGAAATTGTTGATGAGAAAACGATCCAATCTTGCAACAATATGGCTAGGACTTTCTCTATGATTGGACTAGGTGAACAATCCTTTGGAAGGTTTAAAATCATATAGATCCAAAGAAGATATTAAATCCTCAAGATTCTCATGACTAGAATCACGAATAGAGGAACCCCCCCTTTTTCCCAATGATGGATGGCGGTGTAGAAATCTCCAACAATGATTAAGTTATCCAAAAGCATTGTCTCAAATAAAGATATTAAGGATCTCCAACATTCCATCTTTTCATGGTATTGATTTGGCATATAAAAATTTACTATTATGGAATACTTACCTGATGTAATATGAATTATCTTGACCAATATTCCTCGCTTTCTACCAACTCATACTAGTGTGATTGCTAGAGTGTGCATATGCCGCCCGAGGCTTCTCAAAAGTTGATTGCGAGACCCATACTATTTTCCCAAAAGTATTTTATATCATGAAGTACTACAATGTCCTTCATTTTTGTCTCCTGGAGTAGGAGGATTTGGGGTTTTATGATTTGATTAAATGTCTAAATGATTATATATTGTATTTACATCCCAATCCCCTACAATTGTAGGAGACTAGTTTCATTATTTACCTTAGGATTTTGAGGCCCCCCCTTTAGGAGGCACAACACCACTTGATCCTTTGTTTCCTTTAGGATCCTTCTTGAAAGTGTTATCTATATTTGTTTGGAGCCCTAAATCCTTCTACTTATCCACTACTTCATCTCTTGTATTGCATCTGGGCTTCCTACCCCACTTCTTGATTGTAACAAGAACCTTTGTTTCTTTTCCGAAATCCTCATCGGATGCTTCTTTTGATTCTTCTTCTAGTATGACATGGATTCCATATCTGGAACTTATACCCATAGATGTGATTGGATCATTTCCTAGTGTGACAACCACCAAGGTTTTCCTCCCACTTTGAGGTTTCCCTTGCTCTCGAGTTGGAATTTTCATTTCTTCTATCAAATTTTCTTTTGTTTCTTCTAGTATGTCCTCTAGATTTGAAAGAGTGACATATATATTACTATTGGACTTTGGGGAATTCCCCCCTCCCTGGGAACAAGGAGGGGAAACATAGGTACGTTTTAAAGCCTAACCGCGTGGGGGACCAGGGGGCGCATGACCTGACCTACCCGCACCCCCTCTTTCTTTCTTTCTTTTTTCCACTGTTCTTGATCACCCTATTGTTGCAGATATTCTTGAGATTTAGGGAAGGATTTGGGAAAATGTCCATATTCATGACATGGTTTGCATTTAAAAGGGAGTTTTGCATAGTTGACCTATTAAATATGAGTTCAATCATCTAGGGTTAGCTGAATGGATTTAGGAAGACCCTTTTCTAGATATAATTCTACAAAAATCCTTGCATATGCAGACCATATCGTGGTTCGACTCGATTGATATACCTACCCAGAGTATCTCCAATGTTGCGTATTGTCTCATCCATCCAGTAATGAAAGGGGAGAAAAGGGAGTTGAAACCAATTTGAAACCTCAGAGGGGATGTCATTCTCAAGACTAAAATATGGAGTTGAGAAGTTAAGATACATACCACGAGACCCCATAAAATATATCCCACTGCAGAATATCAGATCTTTATCTTCCTTAAATTTAAACAAGAACAAAAAAAACCTTACCACAAAAAGTGGAGGAGACCTTCCCTTTTATGAGGGGTTTCCAACTTTGATCGACCCAACTTGAAACTACGCTTTGGGATGGCTAGATCCATGTAAACTGATCGACAATACCATTAGCTGCAAAGCAAAGAGCCAAATTCATAGACAAGGAGGCAATAACAAGAACCTTAGTAATCTTATCTAGCTTCTTTACGAATTTGGAGGGAGGGACCTTGTTTGATTTCGGAAGCGAGGCCACCATGGACTGAAATGATTCAATTTATGGTGGCGGTGGAGGAGGAGGGGGAGAAAGGTTTCCCCTGCAGAGAGTGAAGCCATGAGGTGAACGAGGGTTTGAGCTCAATCGAAACCTCATAAAATCGTAGAGCAAAAATACATGTTCCTCACTCACTTTATGGTCACATTTAATTTTACAAATTAATATGTATACACATTCTTTATATATTTTTAATAATTATATATTTAAATAATAAAACATTTCTTCATAATCAATCATAAATCAAATTTAATTAAAAAAAATACAAAAATCTAAACATTATATCATCACTTATAATAATTACACCATCATTTATATAAAACTAATTTGAACATTTAAATGAACAATGAAATATATGTATATATATATAGACATTAAATTGGTGTATAAGATTTTCTCCATCTAATATATA
>ML795617.1:99036-115067 GCA_009831015.1 Picea engelmannii
AAAACCCGTTGTAACTTCCTCTTCTTTCTCTCACAGTCTCCTCTCTCAGAATACAATATTCACCATCAACCATAGCCGCAATACATTTCCCTCATAAAAGAGGGTTGCCTTCTAGGGAAAAAAAACCTAACATAATCTCTATCATTAGATCTGTGACCTTATAATGAACCGTCCAGATTTACAATGAAATTACAATATACTTTTATAAGGCAATTTTTTCTTCGGGGGCTTCACCCCCGAACCCTCGTTGGGGGCCCGCTTTCCCCCAGACCCCCCAGCTGGGGGGATAGGCCCCCTGGACCCCACAGAGGGGGTACCCCCCCTCTGCACTCCCCTGCATGGAAGAGTGTACATACTTCTGGGGTGTAAATACTTCATGGGGTATAAACACGGCTGGAATTAAAAGACCTATAAATCAGGAACATAATCAGGCTCCACAACCAACACCTGTCTGCAGTGGATAGAATGAAAAGATATCATGAACAACACATAGCTCAACAGAAGATACATATGATCCATAGAAAAGTGATGGAAGTCACTCAGTGAATCCAACCGGTGCAAGACAAGGCATCATGCTATTTTCTGAGATCGAAAGCTAGTGAGCATAGATTGAGCAAGTCATCATCACTGCAGAACAGTGCCTAGAAGGACCAGTAAATGACACAGGGATCCTGGAATTCACCCAGTAGGAGGCCACAACAAAATAGCAGGTTGAAGCAGCTCAAACCAAGCTTGAGGCTTTCGAAGTAGAATTGCACAGATCAGAGTGACTTGGGACAAGTCATAGGTGAGTGTTGGGGGCCTATTGGCCCTTGACCAGGTTTTGGGATAACCTTGGTCATTTTGACCTATTTTGGGACTTTGATAGCTAGTCAAAGAAGGAGCACCAAGAGAAGCAGAGATCACGAGATCTCGTTCCACTTTTGGACCCCTTTTAGGGTTTTGGGTTAATGCAATGGGAAAGGGATGTCGGTCATGGGTTTACCCACACTTAGGCCCACTTTTGTAATGTATAAGTAGATACTTAGGAAATGTAAGGATGGTCGATGGCTTAGTGTTAATAGTTAGATCTGTGTGATCGGACATGGATTGTAAATGCTTTGTGCATGATTATAAGAGGCTTGCAGAGCTAAGTGCAAGTTGTTGTAAGAAGTTGTATAAGGCTTTGTGTTGAAGTGTAAGGAAGAAGGATCTAGCGAGTTGTGAAGATCTTCTGTCCTATGAAAGGAAGGGTTTGAGGCTCTGTGTTGTAACTGACGATTGAAGATACTAATAAAGAAGAAGAAGAGTTGGTGGACGTATTCCTAGGGAGGGGGTGAACCACGTAAATATGTGTATTATTATTTTTTCTTTGACTTTATGTGTTTATCTCTTTATTTGCTAAATGATTTGATATATAGATAGATCTACTTATGCTTTGTGCTTCTTAGATGTGTATGAATGTTAGATCTAATATGTATGAAGATGCTTAGTGCTGATCTAATGGATCTGATCTATTTTACTGTTGCTAAGTGCTGAGATATCTTAGATCTAAGTGAATGTTGCAATGCTCTATTCTATATGCGAAGTATAATAAGGGTTGAATATGGATGAATGATCGATGCCAAGTGCGTTGTAAGTGATATAATCACACATCTGTGTCCCAGCTAAGGTTGCAGACACATGATTCTTGCAACCACCCCTGCCTCTACCTAGGGTGAGACTTCATATGCTTCCCTAGGGTCAGTAGTTAGGGTTTTGTTGGTGTTCTCTTGAGCGTTGAACCCTAGGTCTTCCCCTATGCCAACAATCATGAAAAATGAATGGATTACTGATAAATTTAGGGAAACAAACTCAATATAAGGAATATGAGTAAGATAATTGTATGATGTCATGTAAATCCCACCTTGCACATGCAAAGGATGTGCGAGGGTATTATATAGATAAATTCCATAAATTTGATTGCATATGAAAAAGGATGTCCACTCTGTTTTGATGTCAAGGGAGTCGTGAGGAAAAGAAACCCATGATACATGAATTTCTTTGGTTGTGATGTGCATTAATTATGGTATTAGATGTTGAGACAAGCTCCCAGTGATGGATATAACCCCTTTTTATATATTTACTTCTAAGTTAGCTTGAGCATTAGCCCTATGATTATTCTCCCATTTAACATGTCGAGAAGAGACACGAGGAATGCCAACTAGTTCTAGATTTATTTTTTTGATAATGTGACTGAGGTGGGCATTAGGAGTGACCCTTTAATCATATACCACATTGTTTTTTTTTAGTCTCCAACTATGATTAGGTGTTGCAATTAGATCCCCTTTTCTATTTGGTCTCCCTTTATAAGAGTGTATTCCTCTTCTTTATTATTGGTAGCTCGACCCAAAATCCATGCATATTGTTGGACACACCTACCACACTTAGAGGGGGGGGGTGAATGAGAGTGGGGCTCTTTTCCCAAAAAATTCCCTCTTACACAAAACTCATTAGCTAGAATTCAACATTTATTAATTACTTATTGTTTTCATTTATAACTAGTTAGATGTGAACACATATCAACAGGTCATCACCACAAGGAAACTCAAAGAACACAAGATGTATGTACAATTTTTTCTTTTTATTACGGACTACAATCCTTGGGGTTTATTAGCAACAAATGAATAGAGTACAACTCTACAAGAGCACCAACTCTATATGAAATACTCGACTTACATCCTCATCACCAACTCAGATGAGGCAAAAATCCTCCACGGATATCAATCTGTCACAAGTACGTGACCTATCAGTAGTGCATCTCGTGTGTGTACGCGCCCTGGATCACTACAGCTCGAGTATGTACGTGGCCAGTCTATAATCCAACATGTGTATACTTCTGAGCAACTGGGGTTTTGCTTTGATTCACATGCTCAGATCCTCTGCAACCTGCAATCATATTCTCATTTGTCTCTCACTGTCCAATCTGATCCACAGCTAGTCACAACACATCCAAGCTCTCCAATAATCTACTCATACTCCACAACCAATAAATATGAATGCTAACTCAATCATGTATAGGCAACTAGTATACCATAGAAATCATATCACCATTGAATCACAAGAGTACTACTCACTCCATCAGCCAGTTGTTGGCCCTTGACCAAGTTTTGGAGATCCTTGGTAACTTCTGACCTATTTTGGGACTTTGACGGGCTGTCGAAGGCAGAGTGCAATTCAAAGTGGAGATCGCAGGATATCAACCCCTTTTTTAGGGATTTTTGGGTTTTGGGCTTATGTAACGGGTATGGGGATGTTGGCTTATGGGTTTACCCATGTTTAGGCCCATTTTGTAATGTATAAATAGAAAGCTAGGCGATGGAAGTAAAGCGGTGTGAGTGCAAGTGTGTGATGCTAAGCGTTAAGTGCTAGTGATAGTTGTACATGCTTTGTGCATGTTGTGTGAGACTTGCAAGGTTAAGTGCAAATGACTGTAAGATATTGAGTAGAGGCTTTGTGTTGTAACCTAGCTCAGGGACGGAGGATCTGGAGAGGTGCACGCACATATCTTGTCCTATGCAGAGTAGGATTTTGTGGCTCTGTGCATGTAAGAATATTGACAAAAGATAATAAAGAAGATGAAGAGTTGGTGGACGTAGCCCGAGGCTAGGGGTGAAGCACGCATATCATGTGTTATGGTTGCTTTGTGCAGTATGGTTGTTTCATTGTTCATATGATTAATGCTTAATACACTGATGTGTGCTTAAATGAATATGATATGATAGCTTAGTGTTGAATAATATGAATAAATACTAGATCTAACCTATGTGAATGTACTTAATGCTCGAATATACTAGATTTGGGTGAATATTGCGATGCTTTATGATTAGGGTTTTATCTACAAAGTAGATACTAGTTAAATACTGGTGAAATGTAACTAGTAAGTGTTATGTTAAGGTGTTACAATCACAAATCTATGTCCTAGCTAAGGTTGCAAACACTAGAGTCCTGCAACCACCCCTGGCTCTACCTTGGGTGAGACTTCATCTACTTCATAGGTGTTTCCAAAAGGGTTGATAGTTAGGGTTTTGTTGGTGCGTTGTTGAAGCGTTGAACCCTGGGTCTGCCCCTGTGCCAACAAATGGTTCCGTTGTCGAGACCCGAAACTGTGATTGTTGGGAACTGAATAAAAGAGAAATATTTGTGCATAGATCTGTTTCCCTAGTGCATAGTATTATACTTGACTTGTGAAGCTCTGTGCTAAGAAGAGAATTCAGATCTGAAGAAAAGAGGTAAGATCTTGAAACTTTGTGCTCTGATAAAGGTAAGAACAGTGAAAAGTTTTGATTGGAAAGGTAAGATAAGTGGAAATTTTTATTTCGAAAGTATGAATCTAGGTATGTTTGATAAAAAAATTCTAGCTTAAAAATTAGGGCACAGCTAGAAGAAAGAAGATTTGATATGAGTAAATATGATAGAAATGATGAAAGATATGTTATCTGTATGCATAGAAAGAAAGTTTGGACTAACAAATGGATGGAGGATCCTAGAAATAATTTTTTGCAGGTTAGATACTATGACTCTAGTGCGCAGTATAGGAAAGGCTAGGGATCATTTAAGAGAAAAAGAGGATTAAACCTTTGTTATAATTGCAGAAGACTAAAGGACATCTTGCTAAGGAATGCCTTGGTAGAAGACCTAGTTGTCTTTGTTGTAAAGCTATGGATCATGAAATTTTGGATTTCCCTAGAATGATTGGTAAGGTTGAAAGATTGAATATGAGACAAGAAAACCCTAAGGAAGATAAAAAAAACTAAGACCATGGAAGAACCCCAGAAAGAATTAGAGAATGTATTTCTACAACTTGAAGAAACCCTGAATGATCATAGAAATATCAACTTATTAAAGATATTCAAAGAAAAAGAATGCATAGAAACGAGAATATGAGATTTCGACATTGACTGTGTTCTAGATGAAGAAACACATGTGAATATCATGACAGAAAGAACTTGGGAAATTTTGGGAAAGTCTGCTATATTTCCTTCATTGGGAGAAATAGGATTATTTAGAGGAAAGATGATATCCCTATGTGGAAGACTCACCTAGATATATATGAGTGCTCATGGAACTTCGATAGAGGAAGATTTTGAGGTTGTTAAATTTATTGAGAGTAGGGCCCCATTTACTATGTTACTAGGAAAAACCTGGATTGAGAAGGATCAGACCAGAAGAAAAGAAGAGGAATCCCTATAACAAAAAAAGAAACAATTAAAATATTTCATGACTAGGAGGATAGCGCACTTGATTGCAGAACATGAGAACATATCGAAGTTGTTTAGGACCAAAAACTTGCATTTCAAAGTTGAAAGAACACAAGAAGACTCACAGAAGAGTGGAGCACCTACCCTAGACAAAGAAGAAGTATTACTCTCTAACCCTATGAAAGAATCTCAACAACAGAAAGTTACTATGCTAAAAGAAGATAAGAATCAGAATGGAAAGAGGAATATCGAGACGAAGATAACAGGGAAGAAGGCTAGAAAGCTCAGTAAGAAGAGAGAAAATTTCCAGAATGTTCTAGAGGGGACTTCAGGGAAGGAAGGTTTGCAAAACTGGAACTTCGATGGGATATCAGAACATCGCAACATGGCACTTCTCCATGACAAAGAATATAATCGTTGGAGGCCTTATGACCATTATACCAACCCTCCCGAATGGTTGGAACAATAGTTATGACCAGAAAGCTCACCATCAGACCATTGGGACCACGTCGCAATGGACATAACCTCATTGATGAAGGCCTCTTGTCCATTGGAGAAGACCCGTTACATAATTGTCTACTTATTCCGTCGACTGTTGCACTGAGAACACTTTTGCGAATTGTTCCCAAGTAAACTCATTGCTATCACACTGTGTTTACTAAGATCAATAGTTGTTCTATTTCTTTGAGCACCCATTCATCAATTTGAGTTATCTGATCTTGAGCGTGTATGTCAGATGAACTCAGCGCAACTGAAAAGTGTGTTGAATAAGTTCTAATCGATTTAATGTCTGGAAAAGTAATGTCTGGAGGTATTTAGGCCTCATCAACACGAGGAGTGCAAGACTCCCCATCGATTTCTCACAGATCCAGACCATCCCAAGTTGTAGTAGAGAAGAGAACCAAGCATCGAGATGACTTGGAGAACGTGAAGTTAATCCTGAATATCCTGCCCGACTACATCCTGCCTTTAGTTGGCGCGATGAGTCATGACAGTGTCCTAAGGGATTTTGATTACACCCTGGTTGCTGGGTACCTCCCAAAGGGGATACATACAGTGAGAACGCAGCAGGATAAAATCGCGACCTTGAAATTCGATGACTTCAACCTAGGGGACCGAAAGAATTACAGTATGCTCACCCCTCACAGATACTTGACTAGAACGAAGAGGAAGAACTCAAAAATAATCCCCCAAACATGGACTATGAACCTCGCGTAGTCCACCATCTTGAATGTGATGAAGATTCCACATTGTGGAAGGCACCAGGAGGTTAACGTGTGTGTTAATCTCTTGATATCATGTTACCATGGCGGCTATATATGGCTAGATAGATGCATCATAGTTGATCTAAAGTTTATCCATAGGATCATCGAATTGAGCATGCAGGGACCAAACCCACAGGACTTCTACCCATGGAAGTTTGCAGACTGCACACTAGCACAGAGGATTAAAGACACATATGTTGATGTAGAAAAGGATATGAGAGGCTACAAGGTAGCCCCCATCCAGAATGGCGTAGTGCGACTGGCCTGCTAGTTGATCGCAGGAAAGCTAGTGAGAAAGAACATACCTACGCAGGTCACAGGGTTCGTTGTTGACCTTGCCAAAAAATGTGTAGAATGAATCCAAGTGAATTGGGTGAACTACTTAGTCAACCAGCTTGAATTGGATTGTCGCGAAGCTCAGGATCAAGGCTATGAGTTCCATTTCAACTGGTTGTTGATCCTCATAGCATTTACTACTTGGGAGATTCCGAAAGGTGAGACCATCCCAGATACTGAGCCATTCGAGCCACTCGTTGCAAAGTTCACCATGCTCTGGTACTCGAGCGATATGGAAAAATAGTGGCAGTCGAACGCAGTATTTCACACATACTATCTCTAGTTGAAGAGGGCTATTGGGGCTATCCCTCGCATGATGCCCAACACCCTGCACCGATTCATACCCCTCATGAAGTTTTGCGTAGATCGACAATTTATTTATATCACTATACATGCATACGAGCATAAAGAAGAGATTCAGTCATACTATAATCTCACAGAGGAGGACCTCGAGAAGATAACTAAGGACTGGTCTACAGAGCTCCTTATCCCTACTGACCCCACAAAAATGTTTGATCTTGAACTAATTGGTAGCTCAGAGGCAACTCATGAAGAACACGATACACCTAGAACCAGCAGAAGGAAGAAGACTGAAGAGGTACAAAACCTGAGTAGCGCATCAGAAGAAACCGATTCAGAATCACCGGTACGAGGAGATGATGATGAATTAGATAAAGATGAGACAAATGGAAAAGATGATCAGTAGAAGCAAGGCTAAGTAGCATCGCCTAGGGATCCTATTGATGAGGCTAATCCCTCTAAGAAAAGGAAGGTTTCCCCCACGAAACCTACTTCGCAGAAGAAATTCAAAGCCACCAGGACTAAGCTGCAAATTGTGCTCACACTCAATGACTTCGACTTCATCATCATAGCCATATCAAACACTTCATAGGATATTATGTAGAACACTGAAGCCAAACATGAAGACATGTATGATAGGATTGAAACATAACTCAGAGGGGTACAACAAGCCTTTCATTTCAACCACGCAGTGTCCACTACATGCTTGCCATCGAAAGAACTAGAGTTGGGAGATGATCCCACCCAACTCCACAAAATAGTTGATGCGACCGAAGCTCACCTTTGTCGATCACAAGAAGAGAAAGAACATACCATAGTGGCCCTGAAGCAAGTACAAGATGAAGTGGTAGAGCAACGTCGAGTTTCGCAACCGGAGAAGGATGACCTTCACACCAAGTTCGAAGAGGAGAGAGCACATGTCAAGCAAAAGAGAGATCAGTTGCTCACAAAAAAACTCAAATTCAAAGAAGAAGTCAGCAGAACACTTCATTCTGTGACAGGATTAGAGAAAAAGGCAGAAGAACTAGTGGAACAGCAAGTAGAGTAGCTTGCGGAAGCTATCCAGCAACTTCAATAGAGAATCACAGAACTATAACTACAAACAATGCCAAGTACCTCATAGGACGTGCAATATCAAAGAGAAGCCACTACCCGGAGCACAGTTGAGAGGATCAGAGCATTCACTCTAGAATGAAAACAAATTAGCAGTAGAAGTGCACAAACCTATGAGAAAATTACTGAAGACCTTGAACTAAAGGCACTGGAGTCACATCTCCAGGAGCCAAAGCAACAAGCATCAACAATACAGGCACAGTTGAAGCTCCTGTTAGTAGTTGAAGGGATGAAGTGATCCCAGGAACAATGCACTGCTCAAGAGTAGGTCCACACCATACAGAGAAAATTCATGGAAGTGACTCAGAGGCTCCAACCAGTCCAGGACGAAGTGTGCCAACTTTTTGAGGAGATTGAAGGCCAAGGAGCAAAGCTAGAACAAGTCATCACTGCATTTGAACAAATCTTAGAGGGACCTGTCAATGAAGCAGTTATCCAAGAGTCCTTCGAGCAGGAGTCCTTGGTGCAGAAACAATTCGAAGCAGCTCAAGGATTTTGAAGCAAAGCTACCCAGACCAGAGTGACTCAGGACAAGTCACAGGTGAGTGTTGGGGACATGTTGGCCCTTGACCAAGTTTTGGAGATCCTTGGTCACTTCTGACCTATTTTGGGACTTCGACAGGATGTCGAAGTGGAGATCACGAAATCTTGGCCCCTTGTTTAGGGATTTTTGGGTTTTGTGCTTATGTAATGGGTATGGAGATGTCGGCCCATGGGTTTACCCATGTTTAGGCCCATTTTGTAATGTATAAATAGAAAGCTAGGTGATGTAAGTAAATTGATGCAAGCGCAAGTGTGTGATGCTAAGTGCTAAGTGAAAGTGATAGTTGTACATTCTTTTTGCATGATGTGTGAGACTTGAAAGGCAAAGTGAAAATGACTGTAAGAGATTGAGTAGAGGCTTTGTGCTGTAACCTAGATCAAGGAAGGAGGATCTGGCGAGGTGTGCATAGATCTCCTATCCTATGTGGAGTAGGATTTTGTGTCTTTTTGCATGTAATAAGATTGATATAAGATAATAAAGAAGATGAAGAATTGGTGGATGTAGCCCCAGGCTGGGGGTTGAACCACGTATATCTTGTGTTATGGTTGCTTTGTGCAGTATGCTTGTTTCATTGTTCATATGATTCATGATTAGTACACTGATGTATTCTTAGATGAATTTGATATGATAGATTAGTGTTGCATAATATGAATGAATGTTAGATGTAACCTATGTGAATGTTCTTAGTGCTCGAATATACTAGACCTGGGTGAATACCGCAATGCTCTGTGATTAGGTTTTTATCTACGAAGTAGATACTGGTTAAATATTGATGAACTGTAATTGCTAAGTGTTCTGTTAAGGTGTTACAATGATAGATATGTGTCCCAGCTAAGGTTGCAGACACTGGAGTCCTGCAACCACCCCTGCGTCTACCTCAGGTGAGACTTCATCTGCTTCACAGGTGTTGCTAAAAGGGTCGATAGTTAGGTTTTTGTTGGTGCGTTGTTGAAGTGTTGAACCCTGGGTCTACCCCTGTGCCAACACCAACATAAATCACATCATATTATCCATATCAAGAATTCCCTAAGAATTCACAACACAACAAGCACTAGTATCCATATAGACAATAATATAACCATACCAGAGTCTCAGTGATAGATCTGGGTCCATAGAATGCAGACCTAGAACCTGCTTTAGTCTTCAATAGTTGGTCATCATCTCAAACACACATTTCCATGATTTTATCCATTGTATGCGCCATGTTCTCATACAACCCATGTGTGTACGTGCCTTGGTCCATTACATCCCACGTATACCTCAGAAACTAGGGTTTCTGAAGCTCCGAGACTTTTTCCATCAAGATATCAGACATTGTCGAAACTTTGATGCGGCCATGAGATCCTCCTCACGCTCTCTTTCTTAGAATAGATATTCAATCATGCTCAAGAGATGCACACAAAATATACACAAGAAATACTCCCAAAATGTTCTTCCAAAAATGTGCTTTTCACAAGAGACCCTAGCCTCTTATTTATACTCTTCATCTTTTAGATCACTTAACCCACTTCTAGGTCACTTAACCCATTTCTAGGTCACTTAACCTATTTTTCTCATTTTAGGGTTAACCACTTTCCCTAAATAGAAGGTTCTCCATTACTTTATCATTTAAATATTCCTCCTCGATATTGTCACCTTACTTTAATATTTAAATAATCCTTCTTGATTTTGTCACTTCACTTTATCATTTAAATAATAACTTCTTCTTCTCAAGAACTATGACTTCTTTGACCTTACGGGGCTTCAAGCCATCATATGGGGGTCCTTCAACTTCATAGGGTCATAAATCTCAAACCGTGAAAAGTTATGTGACATTCCACATACCATCGGAAATGGCATGACAAGAACTATCCATCTAGGATAGTTTTACCAACAAAAGCATTGATATTCATCTCATTATTTCACATAAAAACATGGGTTCTCTCAACCACAACTGAACTGCAAATCGTCTTCCCGTGAGGGCTTTCACCATAAGGATACCAATTTGGAGTTCATCCATTTGTGATTCTTATTAACAATGACAAGACAATGATTCATCTTTACATCAAACAAACTATGCATCATATGTCAAGGAATCTATCTTCATCATGTATCAATGACAACTCATTGATCCATCTTCATCAATTGGTTTCCACTTGACATCTATCATTCTCATCATATACATTTTTCATCAATCAATCACTTAATCACTTGACATCAATCAATCAAACCATTGGTATCAATGAAAAAATGATCCAACATTCTCCCCCTTTGGCATTGATGGCAATACCAACATTGATGTCAACAACAATCATTGATGTCAAAATGTAGACAAGGAATGCTATACATCTATAGTCATCAATCATATCAATGTGACTGTCTCTCCCCATCATTTATGACTATCTCTCCCCATTAAAAATCAATCACATCAATGTGACTATCTCTCCCCTTTTGACATCAATGGAAAAGGGAAGGAGGATCTGGCAAGGTGTGTGAAGATCTCCTGTCCTATGTGGAGTAGGATTTTTTGGCTTTGTGCATGTAATAATATTGACAAAAAATAATAAATAAGACGAAGAGTTGGTGGACGTAGCCCCAGGCTGGGGGTGAACCACGTATATCATATGTTATGGTTTCTTTGTGCAGTATGGTTGTTTCATTGTTCATATGATTAATGATTAGTCCACTAATGTATGCTTAAATGAATTTGATATGATAACTTAATTTTGAATAATATGAATGAATGATAGATCTAACCTATGCGAATGTGCTTAGTGCTCGAATATACCAGATCTGGGTGAATACCATAATGCTCTGTGATTAGGGTTTTATTTGCGAAGTAGATAATGGTTAAATACTGATGAACTGTAACTTCTATGTGTTCTGTTAAGGTGTTAAAATCATAGATTTGTGTCCCAGCTAAGGTTGCATACACTAGAGTCCTGCAACCACCCCTGCCTCTACCTCGGGTGAGACTTCATTTGCTTCGCAGGTGTTGCCGAAAGGGCCAGTAGATAGGGTTTTTTTGGTGCATTGTTGAAGCATTGAACCTTGGCTCTGCCCTTGTGAAAAAACTAGCATAAATCACATCATAGCATCCATACCAAGAATGCCCTAAGAATTCACAACACAACAAGCACTAGTATCCATATAGACAATAATATAACCATACTAGAGTCTCAATGACAGATCTGAGTCCATAAAATGTAGATCTGGAATCTTCTTCAATCTTCAATAGCCAGTCATCATCTCAAACACACATTTCCATTATTTTATCCACTGTATGCACCCTGTCCTCATACATCCCATGTGTGTACACGTCTTGTTCCATTACAGCACGCGTATACCTTAGAAACTAGGGTTTCTGAAGCTCCGAGACTTTTTCCGTCAAGATCTCAGAGATTGCCGAAACTTTGATGCATCCATGAGATCCTCCTCATGCTCTCTTTCTTAGAATAGATCTTCAATCATTCTTAAGAGATGCACACAAAATATACACAAGAAATACTCCCAAAATGTTCTTCCAAAAATGTGCTTTTCATAAGAGACACTAGCCTCTTATTTATACTCTTCATCTTCTAGATCACTTATCCCACTTCTAGGTCACTTAACCCATTTCTAGGTCACTTAACCTATTTTCATCATTTTAGGGTTAACCACTTTCCCTAAATAGAAGGTTCTCCATTACTTTATCATTTAAATATTCCTCCTCGATCTTGTCACCTTACTTTAATATTTAAATAATTCTTCTTGATTTTGTCACTTCACTTTATCATTTAAATAATAATTTCTTCTTCTCAAGAACTATCAAGTCTTTGACCTTATGGGGCTTCAAGCCATCGTATAGGGTTCCTTCAACTTCGTGGGGCCATAACTCTCAAACCGTGAGGAGTTATGTGACATTCCACATACCACCAAAAATGGCATGACAAGCACTATCCATCTAGGATAGTTTTACCAACAAAACCATTGATCTTCATCTCATTATTCTACATAAAAACATGGGTTCTCTCAACCACAAATGAACCACAAATCATCTCCCTGCGAGGGATTTCACCATAAGGGGACCACTTTGGAGTTCATACATTTGTGCTTCTTATCAACCATTACAAGACAATAATGATTCATATTTACATCAAACAAACTATGCATCATATATCAAGGAATCCATCTTCATCATGTATCAATGAAAACTCATTGATCGATCTTCATCGATTGGTTTCCACTTGTGTTGGCAGCCAATTCGCATTTTTATACTGTCCTTATAAGATGCCTACACCAGTGCCTTTGCAAACCTTGATTTCCGTCGCAACTTTTTCAATAAAATGACACTATTTTTTTATGCGTTTGCCCACTTTCCCTTGTTCTTGTTTTCACGACTTCAAGCGTGAAAACTTTGATTTCAAAGTCATATTAAAATCATCACTAGATTGTTGTGATTGTTCTTGTCGATATGTCCATTTCGTTTCTAATTTAATTATGATTATACAACTGACAAAACTCCAAGATCCTTATTCATTTGGCATTCTTTAATTGTTAATATGATTTCTTGAGATTGTGATTCAATCATTGATTTATTGGTGGCTTGATGTTTGATCGAGTTTGTGATGCATTGGTGGCTTGATTTATATAGTCTTTCATCGATTACCTTGACATGTTGCTTTCATGAAAATACATTGACGTTGTGGTTATACCCTTGGTATGATCATTTCATACAGCACATATTTCATATGATCGAACCGTTGGTGTTGATTTCGAATCATTATTTTGGTTTTAAAACTATTGCTTGTGTAAATGTTTGGTCGACTTACCATAGATTTCATTTGATTGATTGAATGGCATGGTTTTTTAACATATGCAATAGTAATATTTGAATCGTTATATGCGCCGGCAGTTGTACTGTGGGAAATGACTGTTTTGCATGGGCTGAACTAGCTCCACCACCTTCGCACATTCAATCATTAATGCTTTCCCCCTATCCCGGGTCACCCTTGGTGTTTTCGGGTAAGCTTGTGAGCATTTTTCCCCTGCATATACTCTGTTCAAACCCTAGCCCTAGCACCCTGCTCACCCTGTGCTCCTGTCTATGGCATCGGTGGTGCGCATAGAGCCAAATGGTAGCCAAACTCTATTACTATTCGATAATGCCCATAAGGATTTAGAAAATGGTGGTTGGATGGTGTTTATACAGAGGTTCAAGGGTTTCAACCTTTCAGTTTCCCAACAATTTTCCCTCACCTTTGACGGGTGCAGGGATAAAGTCGGTGACATACAGCTCAAGCTGAATGAAGAATTCATAAGCTCTGCTACAGGACTAGCAGCTACAGGCCAAAGGTGGTTCAAAAAGTCCAAAGTTGACGAGGTGCCATGGCCATTACTATTCGTATCACGAAAGGTTATGTCTTGTGATAAAGGTATGCCTATTTCTACCCTCAAAGCCAGGTGGCACGATCTTTTGGTAATTGTTAAACAGTTCGTGACCTGTGAAGGTCAGTATGGCTTGGTATTTCTGTATCACCTCTGGTTATTGATGATTTTCATGGGCTATCCTTTGAACATGCCA
Source organism: Picea engelmannii (assembly GCA_009831015.1). Lineage (NCBI taxonomy): Eukaryota > Viridiplantae > Streptophyta > Pinopsida > Pinales > Pinaceae > Picea > Picea engelmannii. Next base: position 113,356 of record ML795617.1, read on the forward strand.
CATTAATTATTACGTAGTCTTTACAAGATGTCGAAGAGATTCAAACGTGAGAAGGCTAATAGAATCCTTTTTCATCATGGCTTAATTAAACTCATCGTCATCCACCATTTGAACCTTCATGGCGATAATTGGCTAGTCTTTCTATCTAGAAATGGCTTTGCTAATCCAGAGTCTGCTCAAATCGACAAGGTTGTGGTCAATGAGACTATGGTTGAGCTAGCCGTGCCATTTCATATCCCTCTACCCCCTGTCAAAACCCCAGTTTGCCCTGACATCGACCTACCCGACATCATAACCAACCCATGTACAAAAGACAAGACTGAGGCCGTCAAGAAGCCAGTGAGTAAGAAAGGCAGAGGTAACAATGATGTCAACAGTAAAGGGAAGAAAAATGCTCGATTGATATCGAGATTTTCCCGGAACAAGCCTAAACACAACATCGACCAAAATCCCATAGTGCTGAGCGAGGACTCGGATTCCAATATTGAATGTTTCCTTGCTGAGGAGTATCCCTATTCTCATGGCCTATGCTCTAAATAACCCTATGACTATGTCTCTAACTTACCCCTGTGTCTCAAAAACGATCCTAACTACCCGAGAATCAAGTTGCACAAGGAAACCCCTGGTAATCTGAACAAACCCTCGCCTGTGATGCCAAAGCTCGAGAAACCATCATGCATCCAATGTAATTCTTGGATAGATCGTTATTATACTGACATTCCCTTGTTGCAATCAAAGATCAAATTGTTAGAGGAGCAAGTTACAATGTTGTCAAAAGAAAGAGACAGGCTTCAAGCTAATGACAAGTAACAAAAAAACACCGGTTCAATTGTCTTCAGGAACGTCGAAGCCACAACGGCCTTCGTCAATTCCAATTTATCATGATCGAAGTCTTTTCTTATTGTTCAGGTGCATACGAATTACAATGATCAATGGGGCATGCTGTGGCAGTTTGAGAGATGTTTTGTGATACAGTTTTATTATAGGTTGTTAGTTTTAGTCAGACTTGGGAGATTATCCCCAGATTTTTTGTAAACTGTTTTGATAATTCCCACAGGGATGTTTTACCCTGTGGGAAGTCTTTAAATACTTGTTATTTTTTTGTAAAAACCATCATCATCATAGTGGAGAGAACCAGACTATGGATTTATGATTCAGACTTAGATGAAAGTTGATGTCTTGTAACAGCTTTCGCTTTCAATATATCAAAATTTTGTTTCAAGTTTTTTGCATATCAGTTTGCAATTAATTGTTGACTACTTTAGCTATCATGATTCATCGCTTGTTTATGTGATTTGATTTATATGTTTTCCATATCTGATCTCTCTTATTTAAAAATACAGCAATCACTTTATTTCAATTTAATGAATACAGGTTTATCTTTTTCATTAATTGAATTGTTTTGCACAAATTGTTACACACAGATTTATCTCATTGTGATGGTTTGTAAATCATAAAATTGTTGTTATATTTTATGTCTTGTTTGTCCTGTCGTTTATATTTGAAGAGCATAGTTGCTTCTAGTTTACGAGAAGCTTGCGGATAATCTGGTGCGGGTTTCCTCCCACCGAACAGTTGAATCAACTACTGCATACAGGACAAGCCTGAAGCGTTACTTCAGGTCAGTTTGCTATTTGTCATTTAATAGTTAGCTTATTAGTGTTATTTAAGTAGTTTAGAGAAATATATTAGTTTAGATTCATAGTTAGAGT
>ML795617.1:158727-175836 GCA_009831015.1 Picea engelmannii
ATACAATGGTTTATTAATATGTGTGGGTTCAAAGGACTTGGCTTGTCCCTTAACCTACTTACTACCATGTCAGGAACCATTTCTATATTTCATATGGGTGGGGGGTAGGCGTGGATGATAAAGGTTATGAGAAGATGATTTGATCCTTTGCTTCATATGGGAAATCTTTCAGATATTCAGTAACCTCCTTCTTGTACTTCTACCTATTTTTTCTTCCTCTAGGACGAGTGGAACCTTCGACCGATCGGGGAAACTGATCAACCGTATTTCCTTAGCTGGCACATAGTCACAGAGTTACCCAGATGGACTGACCTAGAGAGTGGATTTATTAGCTCCTCCACTCCAAAAGAATGAGCTAGATACTTCTCTCCAGTCATTTTCCATGTGTGTGAATTTGCATGCATGAAAATTAGGGGAGAATCCATTCTTATTTGTATTTTTCTCCTATCATGATTTTGACTTTGAAGGCTATGAACCTTTGAAAAGAAATTGGATTTAGACATTGTTTCTATATGTAATTACTCTCATGCTCTCAAATAATTGATAAAATAAAGGTGTCGTAAGGTCGCTTTCCTATTAAGGGAAGGAAATTTATTTTTTTTGCATTTCTTCCAGTCATGAATTATATATGTAATTATGAATTCATGAATTATATAAGTAATTATGCTTTAGGCTCTCATAATTGATCATACCCTAGTAGTTCTAAGCATTGTTCATACTTTACTTTCACAGATGAAGAAGTCTAGGCCCAGGCCAGAGGGAACATTACTAATTCATCGAGTTGCCTAAATAAAAATTATAGTTCTCAACTACAGTAGAAATTATGCCTATGAACCCATCCACACACATATTTTATTTATCAAATGCACGTTTGGCTAAGGATTTTGATCGACCGAACCAATGCCTAAAACACCCAACGATTTTTTCACGTAATGGATTTAGAATATGTTTTTACGTACCATAACATATTCCCAAGCTATCCATGAACCATCCAAGCAACCCATTAAGCTCAGACAAGAGGGGGCCTAGAACTTTTTCATTTATCCTTTGGGGCCTCACCTACCGAATGCGAACAAGGTTTAGACAGATTTATAACCTTGCTAGGCGAGTTGCCCTGCCTTACCACCTTGATCGATATGAACCATACATATATCCCACCTACCATTTTTTCATTACTAATTTAGATCACTACCTTTACTGCTGGAGATACCACACCTAACTCGCTACACACTCAATATTCGTTATTGATTACTCGAATTTTTCATGACATGCCTTCTTAATCAACACAGATGTTATATACTTTGCTATCCAAAAAGAACAAAGTTGACAACACAGAACAAACAGGTTTATTTTATACTACCTGGGCTTGCTTTGGTTTATGTTTGTTACTTGGGTGTTGATCCCAATTAGTTAGTTAGCGACTGATGAAGAATATATATCCCTTTTTTAAGCACACTCTTCGGACCTTTACTTTGGGGTTCAGGCATCCACAGGCAAAAGGTGCTTGGAATTTTGAAATTCATCAAGCGAGTTTACTATTGACACAATATATTTATGGAACCAAAATAGATAAAAATAATATGCCTCTAAGTCCATCCACACACATATTTTATTTATCAAATATGTTTTTTTTTAGGGTTTTTGGATTGACCAGAACTAACCCACTAATTCAAAGCTTATTATTTGGATAATTGAATTTGACTTCATCCCTCACCACTACGTGCCTAAGCCTATAAGTAGGTTACTTGCCAAAATCCCTCATAGCTATATGTACTGCCTAAGTCTCTTTCTTATGGCTATTACACACCACCCTTCACAATAAACTTTGTGCCAACCCCCAACCAACCTGGTGCCTTTTTATGATGGGAATCTCTACGAACCTCAACTATTTATATCAAACCTAGAAGAATTAAGGGACCACTATACATCCCTTCCTTTAGAGAGGAAATGAATGGTTCAAATTATTGGATAAATGGAAGTGGGTGAAACAGAAAATGAACAATATTTTGTTGGATCATGCATGGGAATTGCCTTCTTGGATTGAGGAACTACAACCATAATTAGGATAGTGGGGTGGGTGTCTACACATGAGGGTGACTCAGACCATTGCTATTACCCTTTGAATCCTAAATAATTACTTTATGTTGGGTATGTACCACTAGTTAGTTGTTAGAAATGCTTATATTCTTGATCCCTGAACCAAACCTTTTGTGGAATATGAAATGGGAACTATACTATTATTGATAAAATTCATTCCCTTTGTGCCATCTAGGTCATTTAGTGGATTCATGGATCTTCCTTATCACGATGAAGCCTCATCAGTTGATATCAGACACTATTTATATAGGATCTTCTCTAGGTAGAATTTGATATGGGATCTTCTTTATCAACCTCCCTCTGAGGGAAATTCTTGTCTTGATCAACATTTTTATGGATAGGATTTAAGATACCATCTTTATTTGTGTATTCTTTAGCACCCCCTACATTTTATGGGATATTCTCTCGAAGGGTGCCTACCTTTTTACTTATATCTCTGGGTGCCAGTATTGGGATTCTCTTTATACACTTTTTATCAATCTTCTTGTCGTGCACTTCACCTTTAGTTTGATATGGGGATATTATTTATGAAGGTGCCTTTTGAGGGTGAATCTTTAAATTATAAACTCATTGTTCGGGTGCACGATGGACTTTTAATAGTTTTTCGACCTCACCCGCATAAGCCTAGAACTTATGCTTCCCTCCTTATTGGAAGGAAGGTGCTAAACTTACATTCATTCAATCAATTATTTTCCTAAAGAAAACAAAGAGTTCTCAACCCCGATGGACCATACTTGTGCCTTAGTAAAAGTCGACCTATTGTGCCTTGAAATTTAATTGTAAATTAAGAGGGTAAAGTGACAGGTTGGCCTAGACCTAATTATAGGCTAGCCATACCACTAGTTATAAGAGAGGCTAGTGCATCATTTGGACACTCACCACACTAGCTTTGTAGTGCACAAGTCTTGGAGGATAAACTGCTACAACTGGGGGTGACATCAAGGAGAGTTTTGGTCTATCTCTTAGTATTTCTTAGTTAAGTGGTGCACTACTCTTCCTAGTGAAGGAGTAGAGGAGGATATTCTGTTCGATCTTTGGTCTATCTATATTGAGGAATTTTTTGTTGGGTTTTCTCCCCCATGAGGCTTTCCCAGGGTAATCTGTGTGTTTCTTTTGTTTTTATGATTTCCTCTCTTTCAGTGATCTTATCCAGCTAATGTGATAAACTATTATAATAATAAATAATAATCATAACTATTAGTTGTATAAGTAAAAATTTAACATGGAATCAGAGCAGGCCCGAAAGAGACTAACTCACAGTTTATAAGAAGTGGCTATCTTCAATGCACCCTCTCCAAGATTCAGTTTAGTATTGCAGTTGCTGCAAAATTAGGGTTTCTACATAAAACCTAAGTGTGACTTTTTTCTTGTTTGAGGAGGACGTTGGAGAAAGTAACCACACCTAGGAACTCTCCCTAGGAGGGCGCATCTAGTCCTTGGATCAAAATTCTGAAATTTGAAGTTTGAGAAATTAGGGTTTCCTCATAAAACCCTTAGTTGCAGCTGCAGTGGTAGTATCAGTTGCAATTGCAGTGCCAGTTCCTTCATGCCAGTTGCAGTGTCAGTTCCATCATGCTAGTTGCAACACAAGTTTTAGTACCAGTTGTGGTGAAAGTTTTTGTGAAGTGTTGGGACTTATTTTTATTGTCCTAGTGCACCTTACCCTACAAAATCTCTAGTTACCTTTAAATTACAAGTTGTAGCACCTTTGAAGTTTTAAAGGTTTGTTATTTATTAACACTGCTACCAGATGGTGCCACTACCCGTCGATACTGTCAGAGGTATGTAATTACATATGTTTAAACTGTATCATTATGTTTAAAGGGTATTTGCGGGAGAAATGATATTTTGTCTAAACAACAATCGTAGATCCAGAAGGATCTCATATACAATACATTCAGAGGAACAAAGCACCCCATGTTTAATTAATTTGATATGCCTCTATTTGTTATGGAATTATTGTGATCTTACGAACAACTAGGTTGTATTTTGATCTGTTGAAGTTATGGATATCATACTAACCATTCGTCAAAATGAAAGTCAAAAGTATTAGATTGATTAATGTTGAGATTATAGAGTTTATTCTCTAACTCAGATTTCTCTTAAGAAAGCATATTATCTTAGTACAGAGGATAGGTTGAAGAGAATACTTGTCATCTTGAGTGAAGGAGACTCGAAAGAAAAGAAAAAACACGCATTCTTGACGACAAGAATCCATGTTCTAGGTTTGATTGATTAAATTAATAAGATTCAAATTTACACATATCAAGTTTGATAACTACTAAGAACTATAGTTGTGATAGAAATATTTGAAAAGTTTTATTATTGAATACTTGGTAGCATGTGTGCACTATTGAGATAAATGCTTACCATAATCATTTACTAGATATAACTAACATCTCATCTAGGAGAAACTTCTTGTTTTGTTTCCAGGTTACCATGGAGGAATGATTGATCACAACACTAGAAGAGTGTTTCTCTCATGCCTTATTATTGTATTTCTTACTTTTTACCCTTGTTTCGGGAAGGTCAAAAGTGATAGCTCTAAAGGAGCTACTGCAACGATTGTTCTTTCTATTGTTTTATTATTATTATAAAGAGTATTATTCTTGTTTGTTATTTCTCCCTTGTTGTTCTTGTTCCAGGAAGATCACAGGTGATAACCCTGAGGAATCTATAGTGACGGTTGCAGGAGGAAACATTTTAGATGAGACATAGAGTAGACTATCCAAGTTGTATACATGACTGTATACATCCATGTACCAAAGAAGATAAAGAAGAAGCTACTTTCGAGATACAAATTATCTCACATGGAGATTGATTGTAAGGATTAGAAGGCTCCAAAGATGACCAAACATTAGAATACAACTCACAATAGACTTGGTCAATGGATAATGAAACCACCTTGATAGGAAGCATGATTTGTTTGAATTTTGACTCAACTTTTCATATTAAGACTTGGTATTCAACACCAAGTATATCTTGCAGAGACTATGAATTTTTTGTAGACTCAGAAGAAATCAAGACTTAGAGTAAGCCTGATTTGTGTCCAGAGGATTCTCCCAACAAGAGGGAGAAGACTATGACGAGAGAGTTTCTCCAGTAATCCAAAGAAGTATATATAGAACAAACATTATTCATTAAAATAATCCAACACATTATGAGCTTCAGAGGGAGCATGTGTGACAATCCCTATATTTGAGATTGAGTTATCTCCAATATGAGTTGGTGCAGTACATGAGTTGGGCCATGAAGACATGACTACAATAGAAGATTGAGTTACCTCCAGAGAAAGAGGATAAGCTACCCTTAGTGTCAGTCATTGAGAAACTCTCAGTTTCAGATGAAGTTGTTGTCGTGATAGAGTAGAGAAGTTACTCTCAAAGTTCAGCAACTACAGTGAGAATAGAGCAGTCATTCTCATCTTTAGAAATTGCAGCTGCAGGTGCAGAGTCCTAGTTCTAAAAGGAACAATTGCAAAAAAAGTAGAGGGCACACTCTCAAGCAGTGAGACAAATAGTGATTTGCAAAAAGCACATAGAACCAACACATGATTATGTAGATTGAGTTGTAGTTGAGCAAGTGTACCAGGTTGGTACAATGTAATGTGAAAAATTGGTTTCAAAGTACAGAACATGAAGAATCATGCCTGCAAGTTGAAGCAAGATCCAAGATATTAGTATGACATGATTGTTAGTTTTCTTATCAACTTGGGCTTTACCAAAAGTAAATATGATCCCAACCTTTACTTCAATATTGAGAATGATGGACCAGTTATATTGTCGCTATATGTGGATGGATTATTCTTGACAAATGAAGAAAACCTCATCACAAATTGTAAGAAGAAGATTTCCTCTAAATTTGAAATGAAAGACCTAGGCCCAATGCATTATTTCTTAGGTCTTGAAATTTGGAAGATCCCAGAGAAGATCTTCCTTAACCGAGGGAAGTATGCATTTGAAATATTGAAGAGTTTTGACATGTTAGAATGTAAATCCATGGCCACACCCATGGAGTCGAATTTGATGCTTCATCAGATTTATTTGATGATACTTTATACAAACAAATTATTGGTTCGTTGATGTATCTAACGAATACCATGCTAGATATATGCTTTGTTGTGAACAAATTGAGTTAGTATCTGGTGGATCCCATATGTGTTCACCTTGTAGCTGTAAAGCATGTGATGAGATACCTTAAGGGTACGTTGGATTATGGTCTCTGTTATACTGAAGATTGTGACTTCGGATTGTATGGCTCTACTGATTCAGATTGGGTTGGAAGTGCTTCAGACAGAAAAAGCACTTTAGGATATTGTCTCAGTTTGGAGTCAGCCATGACTTCATGGAAAATCAGGAAGCAATCTAGTATTGATCTCAATACAACAAAAGTGGAGTGCATTGAAACATGCTCCTCCAGTTGTGAAGCCATATGGATTCAAAAGTTGTTGAAAGGTTTGTTCGATCTGGATATGGAAGCTACCATGATTCTATGTGATAACAAAAGTTTCATAAACGTGATAGACAACCCAATGTTCCATGATAAGACGAAGCACATAGAGATCTGTATCACTACATTCGTGACAGGGTGCAGAAGGGAGTTTTAAAGCTCCAATATGTTGGCACAGATGAGAAGTATGAAGATGTGTTGACTAATCCTCTATCTCATGTGAAGTTCGATTACTTCTTAGACAAGCTTGGTGTAGTCTGAAAGGACCTCCCTTGAAAGGGGGAGTGATGTTGATGATACTATGGTATCTTGACCAACAATAGGTAGCTCAATTAGGATTTTATATCATAGGGGATGATCATCGTTGAGAAAATCCCAAAGGTTCGGTAAGGACGGTCTGTCATAGTACTTGTGCATGTATATTCCAGCTATGGTCAGTAGTGGTAGCTCAGTTAGGATTTTATATCCTAGGTAATCTTGTGATTCCTGGGAAGATCTCGAAGTTTTGGTAAGGATGGTCTGTCAGAGTACCACATGGTATCTTGTTAGGATTTTATATCCTAGGGAATATTATGATTCCTGTTAAGATCCTGAAGGTCTGGTAAGGACTGCCTGTCATAGTACCACATATGTTATTGATGCACCTGCCTCATTATATTGCCACATATAGATGTTGATGTTCCTGCTTCGTTTTATTGATGATGTTATTACAACGTTGTGTTGTTGATGCTATTGTTGTTCCAACTTCATGTTGTTGATGTTGATGTTTCAACTTCATGTTGTTGATTATGTTGTTTTAGCTCCGTGTTGTTGATGTTGTTGTTCCAACTTTGTGCTATTGATTTTGATGTTCCAGCTTCATGCTGATGTTGATGATGATGTTACTCCAGTTCTGTGTTGCATATGATGATGATGTTCAGTTTCTACTAATGTTGATGATGATAAAATCTTCTGATGACCTATATATATGACCGACAATGTTCCTAATGATGATGACGATGTCCCCTCCTCTTGATGATGTATTGATTCCAATCAATTTTTATTAATGTTTTCAGTAGAATACCCTTATTGTTAAGGGGGAGTGTTTAAATATTGTGACTTCGAAGAATATTCTACTTGAGAGAGAGTTGAATAATATTATTATATTATATTTAATTAGGCCCTATTGTTCCTTAGTAAAAGTCTTCCCTATTGTTCCTTGACAGTTAATTGTAAATTAAGAGGGTAAAGTGATAGGTTGACCCAGACCTAATTATAGGTTGTCCAGACCACTATTTATAAGAGAGTCCAATGTCTCATTTGGACACTCACCACAGTAGCTCTACAATGTGCAAGTCTTGGAGGAGAAATTGTTGCAACTGGGGGTGATGTCAAGGAGGGTTTTCATGTGTCTCTTAGTATTTCTTGGTTAAGTGGTTCACTGATATTCCTAGTGAAGGAGAGGAGGAGGATATTATGTTTGATCTTTGGTCTATCTATATTGAGGAATTTTTTGTTGGGTTTTCTCCACCATGAGGGTTTCCCAGAATAATCTGTGTGTTTCTATTGTTTATGTGATTTCCTCTCTTTCAGTGATCTTATGCATGTAATGTGCTAAATGATTATAATAATAAACAAGAGTTGTAACTATTAGTTGTATAAGTAAAAATTTAACAGAAGGAACCCAGGCCTAAGCCGAAAGGAATTAGGAAATTAATCGATTTGACTATATACAATAGAGAGTTCGGGACCCCATCTGGAAAATAACTTATGACCCTGGAAACACACAATGAATTTATCAAATGCATGTTTAGGAAGGTTTTTGATCGGCCAGACTCACCCTACACTAAAATTTCTTTGAGGGGAATGGACTTTGAATAGGAGGGTTTTAACTCACCTGCCTAAGTAGAGAAGTTTCCTTCCAAACTGTTGATTCACTATATGTATCACCTAAGCCTATCGCTAATTCTCCCTACCTTATTTGAACCACCTTTTACTTATGATGCTATGGTTTGGAAGCCATACAAATCCCATAGTAGGGAGGGATCAATCATATCCCTTTTCTCTAATGGATGCAATTTTTGGATGGCATGAATGGTCGTCTATTGCTTTATCACACTAGGAGGGTCAACATCGATCGATTGAGGGACCGGGGGAAATTTGGAAGAGGGAAGGTCCATGGATTCAAATCCACCATTGGGTGATGGGAAGATACTAGAGATACCCCTATGGATGTGCATGAGTGGATGGCATGGAAGCAAGAAAGAAGAGAGGGAACGTAGGACAAACAATAAATAGCTGAGAGAGAGTGAGAAATTTGATGCCTTGGGACCTGTGAAATTGGAAAGTGAAAAGGTGGCATGGCCTTGTTGATCAAATTGGGGAATTTCAGTAATCAAAAGTTTCCTGGGTGGCTATCCCTCCTAATATTTTAACCACCCTACCTCAATATAGATCTTTAATGTAAAAGAGACATGCTTATGCACCCCCCCCCCCACGTTACATGCCCTGATGAAGAAATAAACATTTCCTTCCCTCCATAGCGAGTAGAGCCACCCCATTCTGGTTAGGCCGATATCTTTCAGACTACGAGAAGGAGGAAGTAGGTAGGGAAGTTGCAGTCATCCTTATCTTTTGAAATTCTAATGCTATTGTCATTATACACTTTTTTTTAATTTTTTTAATTTTTTATTTAAAAAATAATAATAATATTTAAAAATTGTATATTTTTATATTATAATTATTTATAAATTTAGTGTATATATATATATATATATATATATATTGAATTTATCAGTACAATTACTCTCAGTGGACGTTCATCATCATCATCATCATCATCACACATAGAAACACACACACACATACATATATTGATAACTTAAATACTATTATTATAATTATAATTATGATTACTTAAGTTGGAATAATAATTATAATAATATAAAAGGGTTCTTTTGCTTTAAATTAGATTTTGGTTGCGAAAACCATAGTCTAGTGCAACTAGATCAAGGAGACCTAGGGTTTCTCAACAGAAGCGACCCAATATCCTTTTCTTCCCTATCTTGGAGCCCTCATCTAGGATTTTCTGAGTCGGTCATTGTTTTAGGTTTTAACACCCACAGAGGGGCTACTCAAACACCTTATTGATGGCTAAGTTCATAGATTCTCTCCTGGTTCATTCTCAGTTGAGGGGATCGTTCCCAATAGTTACTAGGTTTGAGACTTTTCTTGTTACATCGGGGGGGTGTTTCAGTCAGAACAAAGTCTCAACCATGCACAAAAACTCAGCCAACCAGTGCTCGTAAAAGGAAAATAAGTTTGTAAATACAAAGGGAAGCCTGACTAGACTTTTCCTAGGAGAGGACAATATTATGGCACAAGTACTGGATATGTCCTCCATGATGGTGGTAGGTAATGTGTGGGGTCATTGTTTCAATGTGAAATCGTTGAAGGATTGAGTTGCCTCTCTCTGGACAGGTCACCTAGGGTATGTGCCTGCAGTCAAGGTTCTAGCCACAGGGTGGTTTATTTTCAAGTTTGGAAAGGATGAGGATGCAAATTGGGTCCTCAACTCTTCATGGAGCATGTATTCAAACCCAATCTTCTTCAAGTTGTGGACACCCTTATTTGATGCAGGAAAGGAGAGGATGGATGTTGTTCCCATTTGGGTCCATCTCCCATGTCTTCCAGTGGAGTTATGTTCAAAAGAGATCTTCAAAATGATTGGGAATACCCTTGGCACTTTCTTAGATGAAGAAATGTCCTTTCTAGCCTTGGACGAGTATGTTGTGGCACATATTCTGGTATTGACAAACCTGAGGGAAGGACTAGCAGAGGATTTGGAACTTGTGGTAGGAGGTAGGATCTTCAAGTAGAGGTTGTATTATGAAGGATTTCCATTTAGATACCAATGATGTCAAAAACAGGGGCATATTGTTATCAAATGTTTTTTCCCTCTAAGACATAGAAAGAATAATGTGAAATCTCCTTAAGTGCATAAAAGTTTGGAGGTTCGAGAAGAAGATGCCACAAAGAATGTAATAAATGATCAACCTTGGGAGGAGATACTCAGGGATCGATCCACTGGAATTTTTTCAGTTGAAAGTATTATATTTAGTCAAACTGTCCCTACGGCTTCAGAATTGGTTGGCGTCTTGACCTTCCTTCCTCATGAGAGTTTCACGGGATTTACACTCGAGTGGACTAAGGTCACTCTTTAGGGTACGCCATTCTTTCCTCCTCTGGATTTTAATATTTTGATAAAATCTCTCTCTTTATTGGGTAAGGTTTGGTTAGGTACTCTAAAAAAATTATCCCTCCCTCATAGTTGCATGATCCTTCCTCCTACAAATTCCTTGCCCCTCCCCATTGAAAACTACTCTCTTGCCCATGATCCCATGCCCTGATCTTCTACTTTTTTGCTCGAATATCCTGAGTCTTAACGGGATACATAGGGGGAGGCCATCACCTACAACCTAAGGAACAAACATGCATTGAGGTATATGGGGAATGTTGAGCCAAGGCTAGGGAAAAAATCTGGGGCCTTGCCAAGATAAAAAAGAAGAGGTCAGAAATCACTTCTCTCACAAGATCAAAACAAAGCTATGGAAGATGTGGCGGTAGGAAAAAAAATCTCTATCTTCGGGGAACTTAGAGAAGTGAAACCCTAGGAGGGATTTTCCCCATGAAAATCATTTCTCTTAACTATAGGGACGTGGCAGGCTCGTAAAAAAAATATTCCTTAAAAAGGATGATGGACACCCATTAACCTTATATTTTTTTTCTACAAGAAACTTTGGGGGAAAGTGGGGTTATGGTTTCTTTACTAGAGACTCTTTCCCATCAGTGGAATTTCATTGGCCTAAATGCAAGAGGTAGGTTGGGAGGATTTGAAATTGGCTAGTGCAACAAAAGAATAAAGATGTTTAACTCTTGGGGTTTTGATTCAAGCCTAGGAGTGGAGGTTTGTTGTGTAGATATGGGAAGGATTTTCACAATCCTAAACATATATGGGCCTTACTCGAGCAGGGTCCCCTATTGGGATTCTCTGATCCAAAAATCTTTCTTTTCAAAAGATAAGATAATTATTGGGGGAAATCTAAATTTCTCCTTTTGGGATGCAGAGGTCTTGGGTCTGAGGGCCCAAGATGATCATCTCACAGATTACTTTCTCCATATTCTTTTGGGTGCATGCATCTATTTTCTTGAACCAGTAAAACCAAATCCCACATGGATAAATAAGAGGATGGGGGAGGACCATATTTCCAAGAGACTTGACATGTTTTTGATTTATGATAAGTTTATGATACAACCCTTGCACTTCAGGAAATGGATAGGGAGTGGAGGTGATTAGGATCACTCGCCTATTTTCTATGAGATTTTTGAAGGGCCAAAAAATCCTCCCAACCCTTTAAAATTCAATACAACTTGGATAAAGGAGGAGAGATTTCAATCTCTGGTCAAAGGATGCAAGGTGATTTTAATCCCTTCTATGATTGAATTTGTTGGGGTTCAATTCACTGCAAACCTCAAGAGGGTAAAAAAGGAAGTGGTGTGTTGGGTACATGAAAAAAGGGAAAGGGAAAAAAGGGCTCTAAAGGAGGTTGAGGATGCCCTACAAGCAATATATGATTCATAAGAAGATGGATACAACACCCCAAAATCAAAAGAGGCCCTGGTCTCCTTAGAAAAGAAAAAAAATACAATTGTTATAGGTCCGAGAGGAGGTCTGGAGGAAAAAAAGCCGAGCAATTTGGTTGAAGAGCGGGGATAAAAACACAATTTTTTTTTAGGGTTGTGAAAATGGAGGTAATATCAGGAACACAATTTGGAGCCTCAGAGACTCTTAGGGTAGAGATGTATTCTCCTTCAAAGACCTAGCTCAGTTGTGAAAGAGTCATTTTCAAAACTTGTTCAAAGAAAATAATGGGACAAACATAAAAGAGATAATCCAATTTCCCCTCCCTTTCCCCCACTTTGTAAATGATGAAACAAACAGGCCCCTTATGGAGGAGGTCTCGGAGGATGAAATCAAAGAGGTGCTCCATAGTTTTTAGAAAAACACAAGTTTGGGGCCAGATGGATGGACCATTGAATTTTTTCTTGGATTCTATGATCTAATTGCTAAAGATATATTGTCTTTGGACAAAGAGTCTCACAGATAAGGTCATATACACACCCCCCTGAATTCAACCTTCATAGCCCTAATCTCAAAGACTGACTCACCTCAAAATATGGATGACTTTAGATCCATCTCTTTGTGCAATCGTTTATATAAGGTGGTGGAAAAGGTGATTGCAAGAAGAATTAAAGGGGTCCTCTCTGAGTCGGTCTCCAAAGAGAAGTTTGGCTTCTTGGAGGGGCATCAAATCGATGAAGTCATTGGGGTGGCGTAGGAGGGATTACATTCCATAAAAAACAAGAAAGTAAAAGGGGCAGTTCTCAAAATAGATCTATCAAAATCCTATGAACAAGTTAATTATCTCTACATCCGGCTCCTCTTAACCCATATAGGATTCGAAGTAGATTTCAACAAATGGGTGATGTGTTGTATCACAACATCCTCCTTTGCAGTCTTGATCAATGGGTTTCTTCCCCTTTCTTTCGGGAATAAAGAGGACTATGTGAGGGATTCCCACTATCACCACTCCTCTTTCTTCTTGTGGCAGAAGGCCTTAGTAGGACATTGGAAGCAACAAAATAAAATAGGGAATTTTGTGGAATCCCCATTACTCCAAATCTAAGGACCACCCATCTCCTGTTTGTAGATGATGTGATGATTTTTTGCAATGGTCTTCGAGGGGATGCAAAAACTATTCATATCATATTGAACCTCTTCAACAAAACAATTGGGATGATGATCAATGAAGGGAAATCTACAATTTCAATCAAAAATTTGGAGGAGGAGGAGGAGGTAAAAACTTATAGAACCTTTTTTCATTTTGAAATAAAGGACTTTGATGATGGGATGAAGTATCTGGGTTTTCATCTTAATCCCACATGTTATAAGAAGATATATTGAATGTGAATGTTAGCGAAATTGAATAAGAGACTAAACAATTGGAGCTGCACGTGGCTCTCACATGCATGATGGTTGGTATTGGTAAAATATGTGTTTGAGGATATTCCATTTTACCGTATGTCATTGGTATGGATCCACAAAGGGATCCTTGAGAAGATCAAGAAGTTCTGCTCAAATTTCTTGTGGGCAGGGTCATACGAAAAAGTGGTTATTCCCTGGGTGAAATAGTCCTCTTTGGCTATCCCAAAATATTTAGGAGGATGGGGCCTCAAGAACATCTTCCTCTTTGCAAAATCCTTGGATGCAAAGTCCGTTTGGAGAATCATAACCACAAAAAATATATGGACTCAAGTAGTAACTCAAAAATATATCAATCCATCCTCTCTTTAGGATTGGATAAGGATCCCTATAAAGAAACACCCAATGCCCTCAATTATATGGAAAGCAATGGTGACCTCTTTTGATGTAATAATGGATGGTATAGCTTGGAGTATTGGTAATGGGAAAAAATATCATCTTGGAAAGGACCCCCAACCAGGAAGCAGGGGTGCACACATCCTTCCATAATTTTTGATTCCGAGTCTCCATTCGTAGGGGATGTTTCACCTAAATCAGATTGTGAACTGTATCTGAATAACCCTATGGTCACATGAATGGAAGACTCATACGCAGTTGGGCCTAGAGGAGGTTCATGAAAACACCCGATCAAATTATATCAGGGCATTAAAATGGCTCACATTCATCTAATGGACCGGGAGGATGAACTTGTATGGGCCTTGGTCCCTTTTGGAGTTTACACTCCAAATCAGGGCTATATACAACTTAATATTGATCTTCATCTCATGGAACTAAAATGGTGGTGGAAAGGATTATGGAAGTTAAGTTGCCCTCTTAAATCCAAAAATTTTATGTGGTGCTTGTTCGTCAAAAAAGTACCCACCTGGGAGATTATGAAAAAAAGATCAATTGAAGGCCCAAGATGGTGTTCTCTTTGTAAAGTAGGTGAGGAAACTACCACACACCTATTCCCATTGTGTCCTTACAACAAGGCTATTTGGAAAGAAGTTTCAAATGTCTTGGGATAAGTTGTGACATGGAAAGGACAATCAATGGAAGAAGCATGGAAATATTGGGCCTCCAATGCCACTATCCGTAATATCAAAACTCTCCCACTCCTCATTTGTTGGGGTACGTGGTTGGGTAGAAACTCCTCAATTTTTCAAAATAAAGAGATTCGCCCGGAATTCATTGTTTCTCATTTTGTTAGCATCTTAGCTCATTTTCCACAAGAAAAAGGGTGGGAGTCTAGAAGGTCAATACATGAAGAAACAATGGATTGCACAAGCCCTTGGGATTTTTTTGATGGTGCAACACAAAATATAAACCAATCATGCAATGGAGGGGATGTCTTGCATCTTTCAAACCATGTATGCTATAAAATCAAGATGGGGCTGGGCCCTGGAAAAAATGACTACACATAATCGATGCCTCTTAAATTACTTCTACTCTTTGCAAATGAAAAGAATGTGAATTCCATACATATTTTTCGTGATTCTCAAAATATTGTTAAATGGGTTCGGAAATTACAACAATGTCATAAAATTCATTTGATTTCCATCCTTGAAGAAGTTCAAAGACTTGTGGCTTGTTTTGACACCTTTGATATTCATCATGTTTACAAGGAAAGGAATATGGTAGTTGACCAACTATCAAAAGCAGAGACCCAAATGAATTATAGGTAATGGATGATAGTAGAAGACAACAAAGAAATAATATATGAGTTCTACCACAAGCCTTTTATAGAAGAGAAACGACAACCCATAGTTTCAACTCAAATTTGAATAACACCATCAAGTTTTATGATCAGAACAATTTTTATACAAGTTTTTTGGGAAGATACACTTACAAGAAAATACTCACAGTCTACATATGTTTGTAGCCTTTTCTTGTTTCTTTTTGTAAAAAGACAATGTATATAATATGTAATATGTGGAATTTTTGTCCCTCGGACAAAAATATGCAGTCTACTTTAATATTTTGGAACTCTTTTTTGTAATCACGGGGAGCCCTTTGTAAGGAAACTCTAACAAATACATAGGAACATGCATCTTCAAAATGTAATTTTATTTCTCATATGAAATAAAATTATGCTTTTTCCTGTGGAAAATAGTAATAATAATATAAAATACTATTATATATAATGTTAATTTAGATTGAGTTTCAATTATTCACATTATTTGTACAAATTTCTAATAAATTTAATTACAACATCATCATTGTAATATTTCATTAGCATAGTTATTGTGAGCTTTGGTTAATGATAAATTTAATCCATATAATAATTTGGAAAGCTTTCAATAATTTTCATTACAACATCATTATTTGTAATATACCATTAACACTCATCACGCCATCATCATTTGTAATATTTACATGTTCATGGCTTCCTCATGGAAGTAAATTGATTCATTGGGATCCATACTCTATATTAGAAAACACATCTTTGCCAAGTATGATCCAATCTTTCAATTTATAATTTAAGGTAATACTCTAAAATAAACTAACAAATGTTGTTGCCAAGTATGATCCAATCTTTCAATTTATAATTTAAGGTAATACTCTAAAATAAACTAACAAATGTTCAACATTAGTAATTTTAAATTGTTATGTAAATATATAAATTGGTGGTTTGGGGTATGTTGTAGTTTATTATATATCTTGGTGGTGGTTCTTAGAATGGAAGGATGATCTCTTCCTCTTTAATATCAAAAAATGCTCATTTGATGTAGTTATTTAAGGTAAATTATTAGGATATTTAAACATTTAGGAGTTAGTTAAAATCAACTAGGTATAATGTGTCTTTAAGTGAATATGTGTTTATTTAGTGTGCTTCTTTAGTATGCATTAATATGCATTTGAATTTATGTTAAGAACCAAATATCAATATAGCATAGAAAAACCTCAGAATAAGTACTCAACGCCTTGAAAAAGAGTGAATTTCAGATAATAAGCCTCTTTGAGGGGGCAACCTCCTTTTACCCCACATAAATGTTCAAGTACAAGATTATTCCAAATGAAAATGTCTCCTTGGTGTATATATAGGAGACTAGGAGGCATAATTACAACTAATGGAATAAAGCCGACATAAATAAAATAAAATTACTAATGTAATATGCCCCAATTAAGGGGTAATGAGCCAATATTAGGGCTTAACATGCCGCTCCCCTTGAGACAAGTGTTGTCCACAACACTTGAGTAACTCTGGATGCTTCTGTATAAAAAACTCATCTTCCCAAGTGGAATGACTCATCTTCCCAAGTGGAATCTTCAGCAAGTAGTTTCCTCCATTTAATGAGATACTCTGAAATGGATCTATTCCTCAGCTAGCGAATTCTTGTGTCAGTGATGGCTTCAGGATCCAATATGATTTTTCCTTTCTCATCAAGTTCTAGAAATATAGTTTGAACTGGGATATTGTCACCTATAACCTTCTTTAAGCATGAAACATGGAAAACTGGGTGTACTCGTGAAGATGCAGGCAACTCCAATGTGTATGCCAT
>ML795617.1:178055-189931 GCA_009831015.1 Picea engelmannii
GTTTCCCTGTGATACCTCTTAACTCAATTTCTTTTCCTTCCAATGAAAATTTCATGAAAAGTTCTTGAAAATTAAAAGCCATTGTTCCTAATGATTGTAACCATTGGATTCCTAGTACAACATTAGCACCACCCATGGGTATAACAATCATTGGACTATTCATTACATATTCCCCCATATTAAGATTGATCTTGTTTCATTTTCCTGAGCAATTGATAGTTCCTCCATATGCAATCATTACTTAAAACTCTGGCATTGGATATACAAATAAATTGAGATCTTTGGCTAATTTATAATGAATGAAATTATGAGTACTGCCAGAATCAATTAGAACTATTACCTTTTTCTTTTTGATCTATCCTTTGATCTTGAGGGTTTGAGGAGTGTTAATTCCAGCCAATGCATTACACGATATCGTGGGATTCAACTCTTCAGATGAAATTGCTTCTACGTTTTCATCTTGAGATGGTTCTTGTTCTTGTTCCTCTTCCTCTTTACAATCTATGTAGAATAATTTCTCCTCACCACACTTATGTCCCTTACTGTACTTGTTGTCAGAATTAAAGCATAAACCTTTTTCTTTTCTTTCCTCCAATTGTTGAGGTGTCAACCTTGTAGGTTGAAGTTTTTTAGAAGAAGGAGCATTATTCTCTCTATAGATGTTAGGATTGGTCCTTCTAGTAGCCATAGCCATATTTTTACTTTCAACATTTATCGCCACCTTAAATGCATTCTCTAATGATTTGGGTTCCCAAAGGCGAACCTCATGATGAATGTTATCCTTTAAAGTTCCTATGAATACATCAATCAAGTGCTCATATGGAATATTTGTTACCTTTATATTCAATCTTTGGAAGTTCTCAATGTGCTTGGTAACTGAACCCTTTTTCTTGAGATTTATAGTGTGTATAGTAGATCTCACGTGTATAGCATGCCCCGCACAAAATCATTGATATAAAATTCTGAAACTCGTATGAGAACTACTATGGGATGTCCACTATCCAATGCAACTAGTCTCACTCAATTTGGATACTCTATGAATAATTTATGATTGTTTTACCCGTAACACCTGCTTGATACTAGTCAATAGGACTAGCCATATACCTTATGTTCCACAGGGTGTATCTACAAATTTAAGATGACCCAGAAGATGAAATTTCTACCAAATATACCTTAATAATTTCTAAGAATATCCTTCGGAGTTCAGGGTCTGAAACGTTACATAAAATAATTTATAACGAAAATTCCGCAGTGACTCAATTCAGGATGATTCAAGAACCCTATCTTACAAAGGTTGTATCTCTGAATGTATAAGGCCTCAGGAGCTGAATTTTTAACCCAACGTACCTTGATCCGTCGCATAAATATCCTCCAAGCCGTTCCTTATGAATCATTGTAGAAAAAAAGTTATAGTGAAAATTCCACGGTGTCTCATATGTAGCAGCGAAACCCCAAGACCTTGAGCTCTGATACCATATGTTAAGAACCAAATATCAATATAGCATAGAAAAACCTCAGAATAAGTACTCAACACCTTGAAAAAGAGATAATTTCAAATAATAAGCCTCTTCTAGGGGGGAACCTCCTTTTACCCCACATAAATGTTCAAGTACAAGATGATTCCAAATGAAAATGTCTCCTTGGTATATATAGGAGACTAACAGGTATAATTACAACTAATGGAATAAAGTCGACATAAATCAAATAACATTACTAATGTAATATGCCCCAATTAAGGGGTAATGAGCCAATATTAGGCCTTAACAATTTATGTAGTATGATGGTCACGATATGTTCTAGAAATAGAGTGATCTAACGAATCATATTCACCTTGACCTTAACAACTATATTGAATCATGGATTAACACTCAACTAGTATATAATTTTTATTTAAAGAACATGGAGGGTCATTACTAATGATCAATTGTGAGAAACGCTTTTGTAAAGTATTCTTCTTTTACATTAATATATCACCTCAAGTGGTCAGGTTGGCTGGGGTAGTGGACTGTTTCCCTCTTAGAGGTTTTTAACCACATAAAACATTGGTGTTATGATCTTTGATCTGGTTGTGTGAGCGATTTATTAAGGTGTTCAACATATGTTGGAATGCCATGTTTTTTCGAACATGGTATCAGACCATGTTTGAAGACCCACTCCCATTGTAGATCAAGATCCCAAACTTGCATTGCCGCATTTCTGTGTTTTTCTATTTCTGTGCATTTCTAGGCTAAGAGGACTATTCCATTGTGTCTGGAGCATTTCTTTCATTTGAAAACCTTTTTTGTTTCATAAAAAATGTTTCCATTTGGCTAATATATGACCATTTTTGTCAAATATGGAGGTATAAACTCTAATTAGACCCCCTTTTTTTGAAATACAAAGTTAATATTTGATTTTTTTGTTTTCTTTTTTTATTTCCGATTTTCTACTCTTTCTACTCTGTGTATGCTCTTTGTCATGCACTTAGCGCGATCTTGAAAAATTAGAAATAAAGCAGAAGGTGTTTTCTTTTATGCACATGATCCTTTCTTTGTATTTTATGCAAGTTTAGTAAATCGGAAATAGAGAGGAAAATTGCATTTTCCTAGTAAGTTAACCATGATCTAACCCCATTATTGTTGAGATTCATAAATTATTTTTTCTAAATTTCTCTTGTTTTTGTTTGCATCCATGTTGAAATTTTTTGGCAAGAAAAAAAAACGGTTTTGGGGTAAGCACACACTTCGAGGAAAATAGTAAAAAAAACTCCCCCTTCATCAAATTTGATATATGTTTTGCATTAGCTAATTTGGTTAAAAGTTATTTTATTTTGTAAGAAGTTTTCAATTCAAGTCTCTCTTTATGCAACCTTGATTTAACTCATAACTTTATGGTAAGATGCATTTTACTTAAATTTATAAAAGTGAATCACTATAAAGTAACATTAATATTCTTTTTTTTTAAGTTACTTTTTGTATGCAACTTTAATTTATAAGGTAACTTCATTATATAAGTGATTCTCACTTATTCTATAAAAGTGGGTCACTTCATAAGTAACTTAGTTGTAAAAGTGAACTTATACACAAAGTTGGAAGGAAATGATTTTTATTTTCTTACTCAACCAACTCATTATGCATCCATCATCATGTGGGCCAACTTCTACTTGCCATGTAGCTTTTTGGTTACCATTTATGCCTTTTTAAAGAAGGGCATAACTTTCACATATAAAGTTCATTTTCAAAGTTGTTTTGTTTTAAATGCTTATTTTTTCAAGATTTTTTCATCCATAAAATCAATTTAAGCTTGTTAATCCATATTACCTATCTATCTTAATATGGATACTCCAAGTGATATTTTTCTTACCACTGCCAATTGCTTCTCATGGAAATCTCATATGAAGGATGTACTAAGAAGTAAAGGGTTGTATTGGATTACCTTGAAAAAAGAACAAGCCCCCACTATTGCTGGAAAAAATTCCAAATGGGATGATAAAAATGATGAAGCATGTGGAATAGCCAAAAATTCCATCTCTCTTGATTTACGATTTCACCTTCAAGGAATTGATGACCCAACTAAGATATATGATAAACTAGAAGTTATATTTGATAAAAATAATGTGATTCGATCCCACCAACTTGAAAATATATTAATGACTTTAAATCCCAATGATTTTGCATGCATTGAAGATTATTTATTATTCAAACCACTTAGACTTTTACTTAAATAATGTAAAATAAATATAAAGGATGATCATTACATATATGTTATTCTTTCTAAGCTAGGTAGTGCATATTATGTATTTGTATCTACCTTTTATGCCACTAGAGAATCTTTAGGGGATTCTTATCAAGGTCTCACTCTTAAGTCCTTTTGTGATCTCTAATTAGAGAGAAAAATAAATGCTTACATCTAGAGTGATCAACATTGCAAGTACATTTAACAAATATTTAGTGTCCCAGCAGAAAGATAAAACCAAGCATACAAAGAAGCGACATCTTCGCAACAATAAGAAAAACAAGGGTCCCAAACCCTCTCAACCATATTCTATTCCCAATGGTGACAAAGGACCAAAATAAAAAAGTATGAATAATGACATGCATTGCAAATTTTGTGGGTGAGATGGTCATTTGGAGTCTAAATTTTTAAAAAATATGGAAGCCTTAGAAGAAGCAATGAAGAAGAACAAGATCAATATTTATTCTTCTTCTTATAACTCTTCTTCTCTTGGACATGCACATTGTTCTTCTAGTTTCTCCTTCAATAAAACATCTACTTCTTCTTCTTATGAGTGTCTTAATTACTCTGGAGCATATTATCATACGGCTAAAAATAAAACCATTTTTTCTACTATCAATGAATGTAACACCAAACAAATATTTGTTGACGACGATGAATATCTTAGTGTCGCGGGTTATAGAAAAAAATAGGTAGATAATGGTCATTTCAATTATGTATTATGTGTTCCAAGTATTTCCTACACCCTTCTATTAGTATATCAGATCACTCATTGAGATGAAGCTAAAACAATAAGGTTTTCACCTCACCAAGTTGTAATCAAGGATTTAAAAGATCTTAAGCATGTTCTAGCAACTATAATTGTTGATGATATTACCAAGTTGTACAAATTCAACAACTTTGGGTCATCATATTTTCCATCAATTTGTATGACTCATAGCAATGACTTGAGCAAAATTTGGCATCAACAACTTGGTCCTCTAAACTATCACTCATTGCAATAACTATGTGATCAAACTATTGTGACTAGTATTTCTTTCATTTCTTGCAGAGATGGTGTTTGTGTCGGTCGTTTTCTTGGAAAACATCATAAGGATAATTTTGAAAAACATGCCTCTTTGCATGCCTCGACCTCCTTGCAACTTGTTTATAGTGATTTGTGTGGTTTGCTTCTTTTTCATTCTTTCTCTGGGTGCAAGTAATTCTTAACTTTCATTGATGACTTCTCCAAATGCACTTGGGTTTATTTCTTAAAACTTAAGAGTGAAGTTTTTGACATGTGTTTGGCCTACAAGGCCCTTGTAGAAAAACTATTTGGACATCAAATTAAGAGGTTAAGAGAAGATAATGGAGGTGAATATGTGAACAACAAATTTACAAGTTACTACACTGTACAGGCAATTCAAATGAAACATATTGTTTCATATACACCATAGAAAAATGGTGTTGATGAGAGAAATAATTGCACATTAAAGGAAATGAATAATTGTATGATCCAATCTAAGTGATTAAGTCTTCATTATTGAGAAGAAATAAACAATTGTGCAAATTACATAGTAAATTGCACTCCCACAAAGGATTTAAAAAATATATCATTGGAAGAATCATGGACTAAACTTAAGACAAATGTAAGCTACTTCAATGTATTTGGTAGTGAATCATGGGCTCACATTCCCAATGAGAAATAGAAAGCATTACAACCTAAAAGTTAGGATTCCATTTTTGTTGGATAGTCTAAAGATGTCAAAGATTACTGACTTCTTCAACCCCATTCCACTGAAATAATCATTAGAAGAGATGTTAAGTTTGATGATAATATTGTTAAGGTTTAAGATATTATTAGGTTTCTTTTCAATTTACTAGATAACCATAGCATATATAGGATCACTGAGAGAAACAAAATCACATGATACACAACATTTATCCCGGGAAACCCTCATGGGGAAGAAAACCCAGCAAAAAAATCCTTAATATAGATAGCCAATACAATGCCAAGAAAATAAACCAAACAGTAGAGAATATCCTCTACTAGGAAATGTGCCTCTCTCTCTTCCTTCTTCTCCAACTACAGCTACCAAACTTGTGCTCTGGATTATCGAATGAGTGAGTGAACAAGCATTGGCTTCCTTTATTTATACAAACTGGTAGGTGCTCAAAAGGTGTCTCTTCGCTTGGCAGGGCTGACTTGTCTTCTGAGTGGTTAAAACCACTTTAAATTGCCTGGGGTGCGACTTATCAATTTTCATAATATGTTTAGGGTTTGACCAATCCATAAAAGGGGATTTGGTCAATTACAATTCTTGGCATGATCAATCCACAAAAGAGGATTGATCTAATGAATAATAAATGAATAATAAATAGAATACTCTTTGCAGTTACAATATTTCAACACTCCCCCTTAACAAGAAGGGTATTCTACAACATCGTCAAGAGAGAGAGAGGGAAGCAACATCAACAACATCTGGAACACTGACTGACATATCTATAAATCATAGAAAGTTTTTTTCATCATCAATATCATCATTCACAATAGGGAGATGGAATGGCATCATCATCATATGCATCAACATGGATTAGTATAAAACTAATACATCATCATCAATAACAACACAAGGTTGATACAACATCAACAACAACAATATCACAGCACAAAGGCTGGAGCATCATCAACAACAACAACATCAAAACACGAAGGTTGGAGCATCATCAACAACAACAAAATCAGAACATGAAGGCTAGAGCATCCTCAACATCAGCACTAGGTTGAAAATCTTCAGCATGAAGTTGGCATCAACATCAACATGAGGCTGGAAATATTCAACACGAGGCTTGCATCACAACAACATCAACATGAAGCTGGAAATCTTCAACACTAGGCTGGCATCACAACAACATCAACACGAAGCTGGAAATCTTCAGCACGAGGTTGGAATCACAACAACATCAGCATGAAGCTGGAAATCTTCAGCACTAGGCTAGCATCACAACAACATCAACATGAAGCTGGAAATCTTCAACACTAGGTTGGCATCAACACTACTCCCCCTTTTGAGGGGGGTCTTTTCGGACTACACCAAGCTTATCTCGAAAGTGCTCAAACTTTACACGAGATAGAGGCTTGTTCAACACATCAACAACATGTTCATCTATGCTAACATACTGGAGATTTATGGCTCCTCTCTGCACCATATCACGAATGTAATGATATCAAATATCTATGTGTTTTGACTTGTCATGGAACATAGGGTTCTTTGTCATCTTTATACAACTCTGTTTATCACATAGAATCACGGTTTCTTCCATCTCCAGATTGAATAGACCTGTCAACAACTTCTGAAGCCATATGGATTCACAACTAATGGAACATGCAACAATGTATTCTGCTTCTGTCATGCTGAGAGGAATTCTTCATTGCTTCCTACTCTTCCATGAGATCATGACTGACCCCAGAATAAAACAACATCTTAAAGTTCTCTTTATGTCATAGACACTTCCATTCCAATCTGAATCGGTATAACCACTCAGTTTGAAGTCATGATATCCATTATAACTAAGACCACAATCTAATGTACCCTTAAGGTACCTCATCATATGTTTTGCAGTTTTGCAGCAACCAGGTGAACACGTCTGGGCTCTACCAGAAATTGTCTCAAGGTGTTCACATAAAAACATATATTTGGTCTGGTGTTCGTTAGATACATCAAAAATCCAATGATTTGTCTATACATCGTAGCATCAATCAATTCTTATGAAGTGTCAACCAGGAGCTTCAACTTTGTTTCCATGGGTGTATTCATCATTTGCAATCCAACATATCAAATCTCTTCATTGTTTCAACTACATACTTCCCTTGGTTAAGGAAGATCTTCTCTGGGTTCTTCCACACCTCAAGACCTAAGAAATAATGCATTAGGCCAAGGCCTTTCATCTCAAATTCTACAATGAGCTTGTTCTTACAATCAATCATGATATTTTCTTCTCCAGTTAAGAATAAGTCATCCACATACAACAACAATATAACAGGCTCATCATTCATAACCATGAATTAAAGGCTAGAATCAACTTTACTCTTGGTAAATCCCAAGCTCGTAAGGAAATTGTCAATCCTTCCATACCCAGCTCTAGGAGATTGCTTCAGTCCATACAGATCCTTCTTCAATTTGCAGACATGATTCTTCCTATATTAAACTTCAAACCCTTGAGGTTATTCTATATACACTTCTTTTTCAGTGACACCATTCAAGAAACTTGTTTTCACGTCTATCTGGTGTAACTTCCACTTCATCTTAGCTACAAGAGCTATGATGGTTCTGATTGAAGTGTATCTGGCTACAAGAGCAAACGTCTCTTCATAATCAATGCCTTCCTTTTGAGAAAATCCACGAGAAACAAACCTTGCTTTATATTTCTCAATACTTCCGTCGACAACATGTTTTGTTTTGAAAATACATTTGGAAGATACCACATCCTTTCTCTTCGGTCTGGGAACTATTTCCCATACATCATTATTTATAATGGATTGGTATTCTTTTGTCATGGAATCTGCCCATTCTTTCTTCTGAATATCTTCTTCAAATAAAGTAGTCTCCTTCTCTAAGAGATCACACATCAAAGCCATATAACTGGAGAATGGCTTGGGTTTCTTCACTTGTCTCATGGTTCCTTCGGGGGCACCATACTTCTCTCCATCTTGAATAACTTCCCTTTCCTAGGATGGATTTATCTTGTGGGAGATCGTCATATGGGGAGGTTCTTGAGTTTCTATTATGTCATGATCTTCTAGAATATCCTCATTAGAGAAAGTTATGACTTCCCTCACTGGTTATGCAACTCTAGGAGCCACAAGTTCTTCTTCATATACTTCTTCAAGTTGGCATCTTCTTTATTTCTTGGGTGTTGCATCTTCATCAAAGGTTACATCCCTGCTTATCTCAATATGATGGTAAACTAGAATATAAACTCTGAAGGCCTTGGAGACCTCACAATATCCAACAAATATTTCCTTCTTTCCTGAAGGGTCCATATTGGTTCTCTTCTCTTTAGGAATGAGTACAAATATTGGGCAGCCAAATATTTTGAGATGGCTTACTTCTAGATTCTTTCTGGAGAAAATATCTTCAACGGTATTGAACCCATGTGCACTATGGGACAACGTGTTTTGTACATATACTGTTGTTTTTTCTTCTTCTGCCCATAAGTGCATTGGAAGATCTTGATCATGGGTCATAGTCTTCACTGCTTCCATTATAGTTTTGTTCTTTCTTTCTGCTACACCATTTTGTTGAGGATTGTAGGGAGTGGTGAGCTCCCTCTTGATCCCGACATATTTGCAAAATTTTGCAAACTCTTTTGAGGTATATTCTCCTCCATTATTTGACCTGAGTATCTTGATCTTTCTTTCAGAAATATTCTCTATCAAGGATTTGAATTCCTTGAATTTACTAAACACTTCATCTTTTGAATTCAAAAAGTAAACCCAGGTTTTGTGAGAATAGTCATCAATAAAAGACACATACTATACATAACCATTGATGGAGGTTTATGGCATTGGTCCACATACATCTGAGTGAATGAACTCTAGGACTCCTTTTTCTTTATTGTCTCTCTTCAGGAAAGGGGTTCTTGATGTTCTTTCCTTGTGCACATCCATTGCACACTCCTTCATGGTCAACCTTGAATTTTGGTAGACCTGTGACTGCCTTGCTTACATATGGTAATGCTTTGTAGTTGATGTGAGATACTCTTCTATGCCAAAGTTCACATGAATTCTCAATGGAGTGGGTCAAGGCTACTTTCGAGTGACCCTTTAGCTTATACAAGCCAACTTCTTCTTTTCCAATAACAATTGCTTCTTCCATGGTTTTTCTTGTGGGCCACATAAGAACTTCTCCATCTATGAAGACAACTTTGAAGCATTTCTTCTCTAAATCTGAGATAGAAATTAAGTTCTTTGTCAACCTAGTACATATAGTGCATCCTTCATCTTCATTAGGGTCCATGAATCAAGTTTGTAATTTGATTCTCCTACTCCTTTGATAGGGTATTGATAATCATATCCAAGTGTGACTTTCTGGGGAAACTTATTTTTTGTAAGGCAAGAGAGAATGTCTCTTTGACCTGTCATGTTCTTGGAAGCACCACTGTCTATGAGCCAAGTGTCCTCACTAGGTGACACTGATCCTGAGAGGGCATAGATTAAGACATAGTCTTCAATCTGTTATTTTATCATCTTTGTGGGTGGCTCTTCATTTTCAACTGCATGGGGATGGTGCCTCTTATTTCTCTTCTTGTATTCTTCTCGTCTAACTGGAAAATTATTAGAAATATGTCCCATCTTGTCACAATGGTAATATTGGTAGGATGAGAAATCTTTTTCTCTTCTTTGACCTTTCTGAAACTTCTGGAATCTCCTTGGAGGGTGAGATTCTTTTTGTATGGATTTGTTTTGGGGGTGAGAGTCCTTATGAGTTTATTTCTAGAAGTAATACCTATTTATTCCTCCTTTAGTATGAGTATATATGGCTTGATCTTCATATATTGATAGCAATGCTTCTTGGTTAGCTACTCTTGCTTCTTCTTGAACACATTCTTCCCAAAGACGGTCAAAGTGTAGTTTCTCCTTTCTGACACAAATAGTTTGGATGAATGCATCCCAAGGTCTTGTGAGACCATTAAGGGTTGTCATTATAAGTTCATATCCATCTATAGTATCATCAATTGCTTCTAGTTGTTCTTTGAATTGTGATATTCTAGAGAAATATTCCTGAATTGTTTCTCCTTTCTGCATCCTTGTACTTTTTGAGTTGAGTTCTTAGATTCATCTTCTGATTGATGTTCTTTCCTTCACACAATCTAGTTAGGGAATCAAACATTTCTTTTAGAGTCTTCTTTGAATCCACTTGAGGAATCAAGTGATCTTTAATAGAATCTTCAATGATTATTTTGGCCCTAACTGTGTCCTTTTGGTGTTTTTCTTTAGCAGCAACATCGACAGGTTATGGTACATATTCTTTAATGAATCTTGCCAGGCCATTCTCTTCAAGAATGAGTGAAATCCTATACTTCTAGGAACAAAAGTTTTCCACACCTTCTATCTTGTCAACAAGCTTAGTGCTTGCAGACATCTTTACTTGGAGCTAGGAAAATGACCAAAAATTGAAAATGCTCAAAATTTAATTTTGAACTTACCAGGAGGTGCGCTTGGCTGAGGCGAGTAGCCCGGTGCAGTTAGATTTCAGAAAATCTAAATTTTTCCCTTTCAAACTTGACCAGTGGAATTATGAAATGGTACTTCTAGTACTGGTTCTGGTTTCCTGATTTTTTGGTACTTTTGGTTTTTTGGTTTTCTAGTACCAATGAAAACTACAGTTTCACTTTCCGGGAGTTCTATCCACTGAAAAGGTGAATTGAAGGTGCCAATGAGTTCCCTAGGCTAGGGCACACTTTTCTAGATGATTTTTTGGTTGAAACTCCTCTTCAATAAAAGCCCCTAATTTTCTTGTACATCAACATTGACATTTTTCTTTATCCGGTGAAAGATGCTCTCTTCAACTTAGCTCTGATACCATGTTAAGGTTTAATCTATTGTTAGGTTTCTTTTCAATTTACTAGATAACCATAGCATAAATAGGATCACGGAGAGAAACAAAATCACAAGATACACAACATTTATCCTGGGAAACCCTCATGGGGAAGAAAACCCAACAAAAACTTCCTTAATATAGATAGCCAATACAATGCCAAGACAATAAACCAAACACTAGAGAATATCCTCTACTAAGAAATGCACCTCTCTCTCTTCCTTCTTCTCCAACTACATCTACCAAACTTGCGCTCTGGATGAT
This sequence comes from Picea engelmannii, assembly GCA_009831015.1. Classification (NCBI taxonomy): domain Eukaryota; kingdom Viridiplantae; phylum Streptophyta; class Pinopsida; order Pinales; family Pinaceae; genus Picea; species Picea engelmannii. Next base: position 189,614 of record ML795617.1, read on the forward strand.
CAAATGATTAAGTGAACAAATGAGGTGATGGATTCCTTTATTTATACAATCTGGTAGGTGTTGAAAAGGTGTCTCTTTGCTGGGCAGGGCTGACTTGTCTTCTGAGTGGTTAAAACCGCTTTAAATTGCCTAGGTTCAGACTTCTCAATTTGCATAATATGTTTAGGGTTTGACCAATTTGCAGAAGGGGATTTGGTCAATTAAAATGCCCGACATGATCAATCCAGAAAAGGGGATTGATCTAATGAATAATAAATCAATAATAAATAGAATACTCTTTGCAGTTACAATATTTCAACAAATATCTTGGCCTACGAT
>ML795617.1:206958-225753 GCA_009831015.1 Picea engelmannii
TACAATTTGGGTACATGGTTGAGACAAGTAGTTGATGAGTTGGCACATACATGAGATGTATAGTTGATGATGTTGGTACATATTGATGAGTCATAGTTGATGAGTACTTGACACATGATTGGTACATACTTGGTACATGGTTGATGCACTTGGTATAGGTTGGTGCATGGTTGATGCACTTGCTTATGGTACAAGTTGATTATAGGTTGAGGTACAGGTTGATGCATGGTTCAGGTTTATTGGTATAGGTTTACATCAGTATATCTCACAGTGATAGTGTGAAATTGGTTCCATCATTCTACTTATACTTCAGGGTGGTTGGAAAGGGAAAGGATAGGTGGTTGTAGTTGAAGAAAATAGGGGGTTGTAGCCTCCTTCTGGTTGTAGCCAGAGAATTGGGGAGTTGGAGCTTCCCTCAGGTTGTAGCCTAAGAAACTAGGGGGTTGGAGCTTCCTTCCAGTTGCAGCTGGAAAACAAAGGAATTTGGTGCTTCCAATGAATGTAATTCTTCAAGACATATAAGAAAAATCATTATTAGTTTTTCTCCCGATTTGGGTTTCCACATAAAACACGAGTGTACTGTGTATGTGTGTGATTGTTCATTTCTTATTGTTCATTATTGGATAGTAATTCTACATTGATATAACACTTGGATTATTTGGAGAAAGAAGATTATAATTACACTATTACTGATTCACCCCCCCTCTCAGTAATCCAACACAAAATCCTCGATTTTCATGGACAAATATTCCAAAACATACAACTTGCAGTAATATTCAATTATATTGAATGTCATTCATCACTTGAATTATTGTCATCACTCGAGTTATGTGCATGCCTCATTTCTTCATCACTTGTAGGAAATATTGTACTTTGGTTATTTAAACTAATGTTTTCTTTCAATTGACTTGGTTTTGATGTTCCACCTGTTGATGTTCCATCTACAAACATATAAATAAAGTGTAAAAAGTAAATCTACATTTTTATAGTAGAATATATATGATTGCATAAATAAAAAAATTGTACCATAGCAATGAGTGATGAATAAACAATACACATGCTTTCGAAGTCTTGTTGCATGTCGTGTCTCAAAATATTTTCTATTGGATGCACTCTATACTTTGTTTCCTACATGTTTGATTGTTGGAGCAAGGCATTTTGGGGAAATGCGTAGCCATTTTGGAAAACAGTTAAGAAAGGGACTACAAGTGGAGCGCACACCAAAAGCCAAGGAAAATAAGTGTGTCGAGCAATAAGGAAAGAAACAAGAGGAAGAGGAAAGTCAGAGGCAAAATAAAGGACAACACGATAAGGAAATAATTGGATCGAGGACTAACCGCGCAGAGGAAGATACTATGTGGAAAAACCTAATCAACTTAGGGTTAGGGTTTTGGTCATGATGTAATGGGTTTAACCCACTTTTGGTAGTATAAATAGGCATTGTAATATCCAAGGAGATCCATCTTTTGGTATGTTATGATTTTGCTGAGTTTTTAGTCACAATTACTAGTTTTTTATGGAGAGTTGTGGAGCTAATGTTGAGTCAGTTTTGGAGACTTATGAGTTGTAACTGAGGGTTAGGTCGCAAGTTGTGGAGCTTAGTGTGACACTGGTCAGCCTCACCTATACTTGTGCATTCATGCACTTTTTATGTAATGCATTCAATGAAGATATTTGAAGATGAATAATAAAGAAGCTAGATCTTTGTGGATTTAGCCAAGGGGGGGTGAACCACGGTAAAACATGGTGTCTCTATGTATGTGTTTGTTATGTCTTGATTTATAATGGATGGATGAATGAATGAATGAATGAATATGTTATAGTTAGAATGATGTGCGCACTGGATCAATTATGTTATTTTACTGCAGAATGAATATGATTAGAGAATGGTAGATCTGAGAAATATTGAAGTATAATTAGGTCTAACATCCCCATGAGAATCATCTCTTCCACTATTGCAGACATATGGGTCATGAAATCACCCATAATACATCTCAGGTGATATTGCATTGTGCACTCTATTCACAATGTTTCCTTCAGGTCGCCAGAAGGGCCGATGGTTTCTAGGGTTTTGTTGGAGAACTAATGTAGAACCCGAGTCAGCCCACACATCCATAAAATAGTTATGTTTTCAATTGGAAATTAGAATATAGGATTGGAGGGGATCTAATTAAGATAATGTAGTGGTAGAAGGGGATGTTTATGCCATGGAACCCTACCAAGTAGGATATTGAAATATGGTTGGAGAAAAAACAACTTGAGTTTGCGCAGAAAGAAAATAGAAGATATAGGTATACATTGTGCTAGTATTTGAAGAGGTATGTGTTTACTGATTTGCATGAGGCATATTTCTATTATTTTCTAGAGTTGATGCAGTAGTGAATATTGAGGTTTATGGATACTCATCTAACTAATCAGATAAGGCCAATAGACTGTACTACTAAGAATATTGTGCGGTTGGAAAGAGTCAATAACAAATTAATGCGTAGTGGATTTTGGTTAGACAATATTGTTGCAGGATTTATTACTGAGTTTTCAATCGATACTGTGAAGTCATACATTGTTGCAGAGAATGAGTTTTTGAAGGTACCAAGAGGAAGGTACATTCAATCACTTTACACGTCGACCAATATTTTATCGTATGATAAAGGAGTGATGACAATGGCGTTAGACAACTAAATCACTCTACGCACATGGAGGAACTGGGGGAAGTACTAAGGAAGATATGAGATATGGAAAGGGATATGGAGAGAGGAAAGAAGAAGGAAGAAATGGACCCCATTATGACAGATGAGGAACAAATTAAGGATATATTGGACAGAGCAGGAGTGACGCGTAGTGGAAGACCCTACCAACATAATATCAATAGGAAAAATAGGGCAGTAGCTGAGTGAGAGGGCTTGTACAGTGATGAGGAAGAGGTAGAGGATATTCACACGACAAGGCAGATTGATGAAATCCTACATGCCACAGAGATCAAGGGTTTGGCGCAAAAGAAGGCTCTCCATTATAGATTCAAATTAGTGTGGAACCCACAACCCCGTGTGTGACTAAGACATTTGAAGAAGAAGAACCACTTAGACAACCAACAATTAGTGGCAAATTTTTTTTAGCAAGATGTGGGTCAAGTAGAAAGTCAAGTGGAAGTACAAATTCATCTAGTAGAAGTCAAGTATCTACACCATGTGGAGGTGGTAGTGCAACAAAATTTACAATGGAAGGAGTAGATACAAATATTAAGTTACCCAAGTTCCATGGAGAAGGGTTAGAGGACCTAGAGAATCATTTTTTTTTAGAAGATTTGGGAAGATAAGTAGATTACAGATGAGGATACAAAAGTGACACATCTTGCAATCACATTTAGAGACTGCACACTGGATTGGTATATGAGCCTCGTCGTAAATTAAAGTCCAGAAGAAGTGCCTACAACCGTCATAAAGGTGAAGACAACGCTAATCAATGAATTCCAACGACCTAGTTCAGAGGATCAGTTTATGAATGAGATGATAGAGATCAAACATAAGCCAGGAGATTCAGTTTGGGAGATTGATCAGAAGTTGAAGAGGTTGAAAGGAAAGTTGAGGTATCTTATCACAGATATGCAATACAGGCACTTATTTGTTAATTCATTATTTCCACATATTAAGTATCCATTGAGGCAACAAAAGTTCCAGAGTCGGGATGAGGATTTACAAACAACCTTGCAATTGGTGGAAAATCAGTATAAGCATATAGATCCAACTGTGAAAGAGTTGAGAGAATCTACGAAGAATCTGAAATTTTAGTTAAATCAAAATAAGGGTAAGGAGAAGATGGAATTTGTATGGTGTACCTTATGCAGAACAAAAGGACATCGTAAGAATGAGTGCCCAACATTTGTGCATTACTTGAGAAAAGGAATTCCAAATCCTTTACCCACAGGAGGGCCATGGTGTGAGATATTTAGAACACATGGACATGATCCCTATCATTTTCCCATGATGAAAAAGTGTCAAACAATACCCAAGAGTACATTTTGTAATTTCTTCAAGTTAGTAGGACATGAAGACAAGGATTGAAAAACTATGGAAATAATGAAGGAAATGACCTCAGATACTTATAGGGTGCAGGATGAACTAATGACAAGAGAACCTACACAGTAGTTTACAGTGAAACCACCATATAATAATGCGTAACAATATACAACACAACTGCAGTATAACAATGCACAACAGTTTGCAGCACCACCACAGTATAATAATGCACAATCGTAGTACAATCAGGAACCATAGTATAATAAATCGCACAAAGATAATCAAGGTAACATAGGAGGCTTCAGAGTAGGATTTCGTGGAGGAAGAGGATTCAGAGGAGGTAGAGGACTAGTAAGATGTCACAATTTTCATAAAACTGGGCACTATGCAAGAGATTTTCCACAACCACCTGCGACATGTATGTAGTTTCACGCAACAGATCATGATACAGAAGAATGTCTGACATTTTTGACAAAGATGTAGGAAAAGAGGAACCAAAACAATCAGAATGTTCAATGGATTGTTGTGGAAGATAGAGAAGAGGATGGGAAGAGTATCAATATAGTTACTAGAGCTGGAGCCAAGACATGAGCAGATGTAGCAAAGCAGAATTAGGACCAACACTAGTGGATCAAAAAGAATACAACACCTCAACATAATTTTGATGCATGCAAGGAGAAGGAGACATTTAAGGAGGTTAGACAGGAAACTATGAAGGAGAATAATGCATCTACTTCAGGTAGAAATCTAGGATATGATCTACCAATGTATGACATGCCTCATCTATTTGATCAGACCAACAAAGATCATCCTTTAGAACAAGTAATATAAGAAACTTTTTGGGGTCTTGTGTGGAGTTTTTGAATGATAAAAACTCTTTACAAGTATTACATAGTCTGTTAGAGAACTGAAATTATGGGGAAGAGATGAAATTAGAACAGAAGACAGTTAATCAGGTTCGTAAGAAGAGAAGAACAATTAGGGAGTTTAGATTGAATCCAAATATTGGATATTTTAATATGGGTGATATCATATTAGACTTGGGGTCTGAAGTGCATGTTCTGCCTCATATTAGACATGGGATGCTATGGGGGAACCTACATTGGGATATTCACCTATTCAGTTGAAGCTAGAAAATCAACATAGAGTGGTACCAATTAGTAGATTGAAAGGAATACCAGTGGCTTTAGATGGTGTGCGCACTATGAAAAACTTTGAAGTAATTGACATAGTGGATAACACTACACCCTGTCCAACATTGATGGGACTGGATTGGGAATTTGATAATTAGAATATCATCAATCTGAAGACCGGGAAGATGATATTTTAATAAGGATAATACAGAGTCATTATTCCATTAGATCCTTCAGAAGGAGGAAGGTATGTTGAATCTGTGATAGATAATTTCATTACAAAAGACATAAACGAGTTGTATAGAACTACTACGTGAGAAGAGGATTACATTAACCCAACAATAGATGGAATTCTTAGCTAGAGAAGAATTAGTTCACGTGCAACATACTATGAAACAAAACTAGAGAATCAACATCAACGGTTGCATGAGTTATCTACCAGAAGATGCGCAAGGATGACGTGCACTAAGATGGGTTGGTTTAGAGGTAAGAGAACCTCCTACTTTTTATAGTAAGAATGATTTAGAAGAAATTTTAACAAAGTTTTTGAAATTCAGAGGTTACCAGTTTTGGATATTTCTTTGAAAGCTACATGTGGACGTTGATGGGGTACTCATAAGGAGAAGATCAACAACTAGTATCAATGCAAGAGGTTACTGCGCATTATATTTGGTGCAAAACAAGTGAACATATATGTGGAAAAGTATGCTGAAATGGGACAACCTAGAGAACATGTAGATAGATGCATAACCTAATGGATATTGGTACCACCAAAGGAGTGGACACATCACTTTATTCACACATTGGAAGGAATCGCAAGGAATTGATATACAGAACTAGAACAATATTGTAGAGAAATTGTAAATTGGGAGGAGATGCAACATAACTTTGTGATCATTACCTTTGCATTTGAACATGAGAACTCGGAGATAGATACAACACTAGTTGGTAAGAGATGGGATCTTTGAAGAACCAGAAGTTGAAATTGTAACAACTTATCAGAACTAGAAGAGACAAACAACCAGACAATTGTTACATTGTTATCACGTCGCTGAAGAGGATCCAACAGAATAAAACTCACGCCTTATCAAGATTACATAAGTTGAAGGGGAAAGAGAATTAGAAGGTCCAAGGAAAGATTCATAATATTTTGTTGCACCACTGAAGATCAAAAGGTAAACATTGGAACAGAAGAAAATCCAAATATTTCTAGTATTGAAGAATATTGGGACAACCAGACAATAGAAATAATAACAGAGTTACTGTGCGAGTATAATGTCCTATTTCCAGCAAAATTTTCATAGATGAAAAGGGTAGTAGAAGAAATTGGAGAGATGAAGATCCATTTGAAACCAGATGCTAGACCAATAAGATAGATACCTTACAGGTTGAATCTCGTGCATAAGCAGAAAGTGAAGGCATAAATTGATAAAATGTTAGAGGCTGATGTAATAGAACCTGTGGAAGGATCTGAGTGGATTATCCCTATGGTAGTCCAGGAGAAGAAGCATGGGGGAATAAGGATCTGTGTAGACTTGAGGAAATTGAATTATGCGTGTCTGCATGATCCATTCCCTACTCCATTTACAGATGAATTCTTGGAGATTGTATGAGGAGAAGAAGCATATTCATTTACTGATGGATTTTCAGGATATCACTAGATCAAAAGTGCACCAAAAGATTGACTTAAGACTACATTTGCAAAAGAATGGGGGTCATATAAGTATACAGTGATGCCATTTGGGTTGAAGAATGCCCCTGCTATCTTTTCAAGGGTAGTAGTAGCTGGTTTTAAGGACTTCATTCATACGTTTTTGGAATTTTATTTGGATGTTTGGACATTGTTTCTCTTATTGAAGGATCTTGTTGCAGTATTAAGATTGATGTTAGACAGGTATAGACAATGTCATATTTCATTGAATATTATGAAATGCATTTTCAGCGCACCATTTGATATTTTGTTAGGGAATGTGGTGTGTAAATAGGGTTTGTTGGTTGATCCTGCTAAAATTGTTGTCATAGTTAATTTACCACCACCTAAGTCAGTGCACTAGTTAAAAAATACACTTGGTCATATAGGCTACTACAATAAATTTTATAAGGGGATATGCATAGATTATTGTGACGATGGAGAAATTGTTGAAGAAGAACATCAATTCTTAGTTGAATGATGAGTGCCAACAAAGTTTGGATATTTTGAAGGAGAAAATGGTGACAATGCCATTTTTGGTATTTCCAGACTGGTCAATGGAGTTTCATGTGCATGTAGATGCATCTGCAATAGCACTTGGAGTAGTATTGACACAGCCAGGAGAAGGTGATATAGATCACCCCATAGCATTTGCAAGAAGGAAGCTATCAAATTCAGAACATAACTACAATAAAATAGAAACAGAAGGGTTGGATATGGTGTATGCATTGCAGAAGTTTAGACATTATTTGTTAGGACAACATTTTAAGATGTTTACAGATCATTCTGATCTTAGATATTTGGTCAACAAGCCAGTGATGGAAAGAAGAATATGCAAATGGTTACTTTTATTTTAGAAGTTTGGTTTTGAAGTTGTTGTGAAACATGGAAGATTGAATGCAGGGCCAGATCATCTATCCATAACAACTAATGGGGAGGAACCAAGAAACTTGGAGGACAATTTCCTTAATGCACAACTCTTTCCAGTACAAATTGCTAATGAATATTTTGCTGACATTATTGATTTTTTGAGTACAAGATTTTCCCCAAAGGAATATAATATCATGCAAAAGAAGAATCTAGTAGTTAGAGTTGCATACTACCAACTTATTGCAAGTCAATTGTGTAATCTAGGAGAATATAACATTTTAAGGAGATGTGTCATGGAGCATGAACGACCTATCATTTTAGTAGAAGCACATGAAGGAATAGTTGGAGGACATTATGTAGGGAAGGCTACTGCGAAGAAGATATTGCACGTAGGATTATGGTGGCCAATAGTTCACAAATATGCTAAAGAGTATTGTCAGAATTGCGTTGTATTTTAGAGGGTAGGAAAGCCATCCAAGAGGGATGAGATGTCACTAAGACCTCAAGTAACTTTAAAAGTGTTTGATAAATGGGAAGTAGATTTTGTAGGACCAATTAATCGAATGACCAGAAGATCAAGAGAAAGGTATATCGTTACAACGATGAAATATTTATCCAGATAGGTTGAAGCAACAACAGTGGGGGATTGCAACGCAAAGACTACAACACACATATTATTTGAGCAAGTAGTCACAAGATTTGGATTCCATAGAATTGTGATGAGTGATCAGGGGACTCATTTTATCAATAGTATTATCCAAGAAATGACTGAATAATTCGAGATACATCATCATAAGATCACTCCATACCATCCTTAGGATAATGGGACAATGGAGGCTTTTAACAAGATATTGGAGAATGCCTTAACCAATATTTGCAATGAGAAAATGGATGATTGGGATTTGAAGATACCAACAGTGTTATGGGCTTATATAACTACATGCAAGAAAATAATAGGGCATACATATTTCATATTAGTGTATGGACATGAATAAGTAGTCCCTTTGGAGTATTTGATACCTAGTCTGCAAATTACAAGTATTAAAAACATGATAGAAAGGGGCGTAGCTCAAGAAATATTGGCACAACTCATAGAATTAGAAGAAGACAAAATTGTAGCTAGTTTCCATCAATAAGTACATAAATTAAAGGACCATGGGGGATTCATCTTGTTGACCAATATCTTATCACGTTCATTCATAAAGGGGGTTTTAAAATTGTGAAAAATAGAGTCAATATATTGTAGGTATTGGGGGTAGGGATGTTGGTTATGAGGGGATTTATAGGTATTGGGGTCTATAAAAAGGGGTATTTGATAATAAAAAAATGGGATATATAGTAAAAATAGGAGTTATTTTTAATGGAAAAATGTATTGGGAGGGGGGTTAAGAAAGACGATTTTGGGAGGTATTTTTCAATATCTAGTGAAATTAGAGGTTTTTTTTAATACCCCATGAATGAAGACGCTATGTTATAGGTTGATTGAGTGGGGACCCTGTGCAAAGGACAAAGTTTGGAATGATAGACACATCAAGAAGAAGAAATTCAAGGAAGGAGATCTGGTTCTTCTCTATGACAAAAAATACTTGCAACACCCCGGGAAGTTTAGGATGCATTGGCTAGGGCCATATGAGATGCAATTTGTGACATATGGAGGTGTTGTACAATTGCAAGACTTAGCAGGAAAAGAGATTCAAGGATTGGTGAATGGTAGCCGATTGAAACTGTATAGGGACAATTGACCTACTAACCATCAATGGTTGCAGCACAAATAAGTAGAGTTGTACATAGTGTATAAAGTAGGAGTTAAAAGAAGAAAAAGAAAAGAAAAAATGAGTAAAAGAACAAAAAGGAAGAAAAAAGTGGAAAAAGAAGAAAAAGACAAAAATAAGTAAGTAGATGGATAAGTAGTAGACATAGAACTAGAAGGTACAACGCATTGAAGATAGTAAAATGGTGCAATAGAATTCAAGGCACTATGCACAAGAAAAAATTGACAGAATGAAACCATAGTGCGACGAGACGGAAAGAAGTCGGAAGAAGAAATATGATGACTGGAAATGTGGAATATGACAGAGCATTTATGACAAAGTTTATAAAAGGGGAAAAGAATGAAAAGGTAAACACTTAATGTTATTTTGATAAAACACGAAAAAAGGAGAAAACATGTTGCGATTTTGTGAGAAGTTGCCCGGCCTAGATTTACAGGGAGTTTTACCCGAGCTAGAATAATGACACCATCGAAGTTTGGAGCACCCAACCAGTTTGCAAGAAGGAAAAGAAGCACCAAAAAAACGATGGAGGATGTGACAAGGGTGGTAGATGTGGATGATATCCCATCGCTAATGAGTGAGTCAGTTAGTCCGACACTTGTTAGTCAGTGAGTGAATTACAAGATTGCACAATTCAGGCATCATGAATTTGTTAGAAATCCCACATGTTGGTAGGGGGAAGGATGTCAATGCCTTCATGAAGAAAGTACTAGGGAGAGTACATGGAGGATTTGTGTGGATGGAAAGACTTGTACCAATTGATGTAGACCTAATTGCAAATATTATAGGGCTTCCAATAGATGGGATGAATCTAAAACAATACTTAGATGATAAAATGAAGGAAAAGACAATTGCATAAGAAGTAAAATCCCAATTTGGCACTGACAAGGGAAGCATAGGTATGATTATCAAAAATATAAATGATCCAGCCACAAGATTCACGATAAATATGATGGCTTGTAAGTTACTAAGAAAATGTCGCAAGGAAGAGGCACCAACAGGAGTGGTAGTAGCATTCACATAGTGCCTGAAGGGGAGAGTACTTAGTTGGGAACCGTACTTGTTGAACCTATTTTTGGAGGATTTTTTAGATGCACAGGACTCTAGGATAGAGTTCCATTATTCTTGGTTGCTTATTTTGATAGCCTTAATGGCATGGGAAGAACCAAAATACTCAGCCTTCTATGACATGAGAGGAAGGTGTCACACAAAAAGGTATATAACCCTATGGAACAATGTAGATCCTAAGTAGAGGAAATCCAATACCATCATTTTGGCATGTATCTTGAGGATATGCAGGAAAAGATAGCAGACAAATGGATGATCTCACTAGAAGTGGTGAAGGAGAATGAACGGATAACAAATTTCAAAGCATATAGACATAATATGTGAATACAAGCAAGGAGAGACACTAAGAATAAATTATTGAAGATGCAATATTATATCACAACAGAAGAATTACAATGGGTGATAAGGGAATGGCCAGATCAGTGGAAGGTACTAGTGGATGATAAGAAAGGAACAAGAAGGAACTGGACAAGCAAGTAGTCCAAAAACAAATACCAAGAAATCATTAGAGTGCACTTAGCCAACATAAATTAGGGAGATAGTAAAGAATCATAGGAAGAATGAAACAATACCTAGGGCCTTAGTACTAGAAACTAAATGCACAGAAGGAAAAAATGGGGAAGCTCAAAAAAAGGATAAAATATTTAGCCAAGAGACAAAAAGTGGAGAGTTAATAGAGGTGAAGAACCTCACGTAGATAGAGACAACACCAAATATAATATCGACCAAGAATTTAGGAGGACAATGTAAGAAGATGAGGGAACAACATTTGTGCAGTAATTGGGAGGAGGAATGCCAAATACTTTACCCATATGAGGGCCATGGTGTGAGATATGTAGAACACATTGACATGATACCTATCATTGTCCCATGATGCAAAATGATCAAACAATACCCAAGAGCATATTTTTTAATTTCTGCAAGTCGATAGGACATGAAGACAAGGATTGCATAACTTTGGAAATATTGAAGGAAAGGACCTCAGATACTTTAGCGTGCAAGATGAACTAATGATAGGAGAACTTGCACAATAGTTTACAGTGAAACCAAAGTATAATAACATGCAACGGTTTTCAACAAGAGCACAATATAACAACGCACAGCCATTTGCAGTTACACCACAGTATAATAATGTGTAGCCACAGTACAATCAAGAACCAAAGTATAATACACTGCGAGGAGATAATCAAGGTAACATAGGAGGGTTCAGAGGAGGAGGTCATGGAGGAAGAGGATTCATAGGAGGTATAGAACCAATAACATGTCACAATTGTAAAAAACCTAGGCACTATGCAAGAGATTATCCACAACCACCTGTGGCATGTATGTATTGTAGCGCAACATATCATGATATAGAATAATTACTGACATTGTTGACAAAGATAGAGGAAAATAAGAACCAAAACAATCAAAATATTCAATGGATTAATGTGGAAGACATAGAAGAGGATGGGAAGAATATCAATATATTTACTATAGGTGGAGAGAAGATAGGAGAATATGCAAAAAATCATAATCAAGACCAACACCAATGGGTGAGAAAGAATCCAACATCTCAACAGAATTTTTATGCATGCAAGGAGAAGGATACATTTAAGGAGGTTAGACAAGAATTTTTGAAGGAGAATATTGTGTCTACTTCAGGTAAAACACTAGGAGATAATGTACCATTGTATGACATGCCTCATCTATTTGATCAGACCATCATATATCAACCTTCAGAACAAGTAAGTAATATAAGAAACATTTTGGGGTCTTCTGTGAAGTTGTTGAATGATAAAAACTCTTTACAAGTATTACAAAGTCTATTAGAGAAGTGAAATTCTAGTGAAGAGATGAAATTAGAATATAATATAGTCAATCATGTTTGTAAGAAGAGAATAAAAAGTAGGGAGTTCATATTGAATGCTAATATTGGAGATTTTAATATGGGTGATATCATATTAGACTTGGGGTCTGAAGTAAATGTTCTGCCTAAGAAGAAATGGGAAGATATGGGGGAACCTACATTGGGATATTCACCTATTCAGTTGAAGATAGAAAATCAACATAGAGTGGTACCAATTGGTAGATTTAAAGGCATACAAATGGATTTAGATGGTGTGTGCACTATGAAAAACTTTGAAGTAATTGACATAGTGGATAACACTACACCCTATCCAACATTGTTGGAACTGGATTGAGAATTTTATAATCAGACTATCATCAATATAAAAACCATGAAGATGATCTTTGAGTTGGGATAATACAGATTCATTGAACCATTAGATCCTTAAGAAGGAGGAAGGTAAGTTTAATCTGCAACAGAGAATTTCATTAAAAAAGAAATAAACCAGTTGTATAGAAATATTGTGCGAGAAAAGGATTACATTAAATGAAAAACAGATGAAATTCTTAGCTGGAGAAGCATTAGTTTGTGTGCTTCAAACTCTGAAAAAGGACTAGCGGATTGGCAGTAGCAGTTGCATTAGTTATCTACCAGAAGAGGCGCGAGGATGACACACACACTAACATGGGTTGGTACAGAGGTAAGAGAACCTCCTATTTTTTATGGTCAGAATGATTTAGAAGAATTTTTAACAAAGTTTGAGTTAGAAGTTTTTGAAATTCAAAGGTTATCAGATTTGGATATTTTTTTGAAAGCTACACCTACACATTAGTGGGGTACTCATAAGGAGAATATCAACAACTGGTATCAATGCAAGAGGTTACTGCGCATTAGATTTGGTGTAGAACATGAGAACATATATGTGGAAAAGTATGATGGAATGGGACATCCTAGAGAATATGTAGATAGATTAATAACCCAATGGATATTGGTACCACTAGAGGAGTGACCACATCATTTTATTCATACATTGGAAGGAATCCCAAGGAATTGGTATACATAATTGGAACAATGCAGAGAAAATGCAAATTGGGAGGAGATGCAATAGAAATTTGTCATTACATTTGATTTAAACATGATAACCAAGAGATAGATACAAAACTAAAGTTGGTAATAGATAAGATATTTGAAGAGCCAGAAGTTGAAATTGTAACAACTTATCAGAACCATACGAGATAGACAGTCAAACAGTTGTTACACTATTATTACGTCATAGAAGAGGATCCAACAGAAGAAAACTCGCACGATATCATGATTACAGAATTTGAAGGGAAAGAGAAGTAGAAGGTCCAAAGATATACTGAGATATTTTTCCGCACCACTGAAGATCAAGAAGGTAAACATTGGAACAGAAGAAAATCCAAAGATTGCAAGTATTGGAGACTATTGGGACAACCAGACAGTAGAAATAATAATAAAGTTATTGCATGAGTATATTGACCTATTTCCAACAAAATTTTCAGAGATGAAAGGGGTAGCAGGAGAACATGGAGAGATGAAGATCCCTTTGAAACCAGATTTCAGACCAATAAGAAAGATATCTTACAGGTTGAATCCAGTGTATAAGAAGAAAGTGAAGGCATAAATTGATAAAATGTTAGAGGTTGGTGTAATAGAACCTGTGGAAGAATCTGAGTGGATTAGCCCTATGTTAGTCTAGGATAAGAAGCAAGGGGGAATAAGGATATGTGTAGACTCGAGGAAATTGAATGATGCTTGTTTGCATGATCTGTTCCCTACTCCATTTACAAATGAAGTCTTGGAGAATGTAGGAGGACAAGAAACAAATTCATTTACTGATGGATTTTCAGGATATCACCAGATCAAAATTGCACCAGAATATCAACATAAGACTACATTTGCAAAAGAATGGGGGTAATATGAGTATACAATGATTCCATTTGGGTTGAAGAATTCCCCTGCTATATTTTCAAGGGTAGTAGTAGCTTCTTTTAATGAATTTGTTCATAAGTTTTTGGAATTGTATTTGGATGATTAGATAGTGTTTAGATTATTGAAGGTTAATGTTGAAGTATTAATACTGATGTTAGTCAGGTGTAGACAGTGTCAAATTTCATTGAATATTAATAAATGTATTTTATGTGCACCATTTGGTATTCTGTTAGGGCATGTGGTGTGTAAACTAGATCTGTTGGTTGATCCTGCCAAAAATGTTGTCATAGTTAATTTACCACAACCTAAGTCAGTGCGCCAGTTAAAAAGTACACTTGGTCATACAAGATACGACCAAAAGTTTATAAGGGGATATGCACATATTATTGTGCCAATGGAGAAATTATTGAAGAAGGACATCAAGTATGAGTGGAATGATGAGTGCCAAATTTTTTTGGATATTTTGAAGGAGAAAATGGTGACAAAACCAATTTTGGTATTTCCAGACTCGTCAAAGGATTTTCATGTGCATGTAGATGCATCTGCAATAGCACTTGGAGCAATATTGACACAACTAGAAGAAGGTGATATAGATCACCTAATAGCATTTTCAAGCATGAAGCTATCATATCGAGAACAAAATTACAATACAACAGAAAGAGAAGGGTTGGATATGGTGTATGCATTGTAGAAGTTTAGACATTATCTTTTAGGACAATATTTTAAGATATTTATAGATCACTCTACTCTTAGATATTTGGTCAACAAGCCAGTGTCGGTGGGAAAAATATGTAGATGGTTACTGTTATTTCATGAGTTTTATTTTGAATATTTTGTGAAACTTGAAAGATTGAATGTAGGGCCAGATCATCTGTCCAGAATAACTAATGGGGAGGAACCAAACAACTTGGAGGACAATTTCCTTGATGCACAACTCTTTTCAGTACAGATTTTTGATGAATATTTTTCTGACATTATTGAGTTTTTGAGTACAGGATTTTCCCCAAAGGAATATAATACCACGCAGAAGAAGAATAAAGCAGTTAGAGTTGTAGACTACAAACTTATTGTGTGTCATTTGTATAATCTAGGAGCAAATAACATTTTAAGGAGATGTGTCATGGAGCATGAACGACCTATCTTTTTAGTAGAAGCAAATGAAGGAATAGCTGGAGGACACTATGCAGGGAAGGCTACATCGCATAAGATATTGTGAGTAGGATTATGGTGGCCAAAATTTCACAAGGATGCTAAATAGTATTTTTAGAATTGTGATGTCTATCAGAGGGTAGGAAAGCTACACAGGAGGGATGAGATGCCACTAAGACCTCAGGTAACTTTGAAACGATTTGATAAATGGGAAATAGACTTTGTAGGACCAATTAATCCACCATTCATAAGATCAGGAGCAAGGTATATCATTACAGTGATGGGATACTTAACCAAATGGGTTGAAGCCACAACAAATGGAGAGATAAAAACCCACTTCTTATTTGAGAAAGTAGTCACAATATTTGGATGCCTTAGAATTGTGATGAGTTATCAGGGGACTCATTTTATGAATAGTACTATCCAGGAAATGGATGAAGAATTCAAGATACATCATCATAAGATCACTCCATACCATCCTCAGGATAATGGGACAATGGAAGCATTTAACAAGATATTGGAGAATGTCTTATCCAAGATTTGCAATGTGAACAGGGAAGATTTGGATTTGAAGATACCAAGAGTGTTATAGGCTTATAGAACTACATGAAAGAAACTAACAGGGAAAACACCTTTCAAATTAGTGTATGGACAAGAAGAAATAGTCCCTTTAGAGTATTTGATACCTAGTTTTCACATTACAACCATTACAAACATGAAATAAAGAGGCATAGATCAAGAAATATTGTCACAACTCATGGAATTAGAAGAAAACAAAATTGTAGTTGGTTTCCATCAGGAAGTACATAAAGAAAAAAAAAAAAAACTTAGCATGATAGACACATCAAGAAGAAGAAATTCAAGGAAGGAAATTTGGTTCTCCTCTATGAAAATAAATAATTGCAACACCCAGGGAAGTTCAAGATGCATTGGTTGGTGCCATATGAGATAAAGTCTATCATAGATGGAGGTGTTGTACAACTGTAAGACTTAGCAAGAAAGGAGATTCAATTATTTGTGAATGGTAGTCGACTGAAACAGTATAGGGATAGTCGACCTACTAACCCTCAGTAATTGCAGCACATGGAAGTAGAGTTGTACATAGTGTATAGAGTAGGATTTAAATGAAGAAAAAGAAAATAAAAGATGATTAAAAGAACAAAATGGAAGAAAAAAGTGGAAAAAAAAGAAAAAGTAAAAAAAAAGTAAGTAGATGGATAAGTAGTAGACAGGCAGTTGGAAGATGCAACATGCAATAGACAGTAAAATGGTGCACTGGAATTCAAGACACTGCACACATGAGAAATTTGACAGAATGAAACTGCAATGTGATGGGATAGAAAGCAGTCGGAAGAAGAAAGACGATGATCAAAAGTGGAATATGAAAGAGCATTTATGATAAAGTTTATAAAAGGGTAAAATCATGAAATGGTAAACACTAAATGTGCTTTTGAGAAAACAAGAGAAAAGGAATAAACAGGTTGAGATTTTGTGAGAATTTACCTAGCCTAGATTTACAACAAGTTTTACCCGAGCACCCAACCAATTCGTAAGAAGGACAAGAAGCACCCAACCAATTTGCAAGAAGGAAAAGAAGCACAAACAAAGAGATGGAGGATGCAACAAGGGTGGTATATGTGGATGACATCTCATCGCTAACGAGTGATTCAGTTAGTATGAGGATTTTCGAGGAGGAGAACCCAAAATAAGAAGCAACAGAAGTAAATCAAGTGGAAGAAGCTCAAAACCCTAACGCAGAAGGAAACCCTAACATAGAAAAACCAGGAACAGTGCACACAAAGGGAGAAAAAAATGAATAATATGATAAGAAGGAAGAATCATATGAACCCGAGGTAACACAAAACCCTAGGGAAGAACAAAAGGAAAACAATGTAGATCGGGACATAGAGGAAGAAATAGAGATCGAGACAACAGGTCCATCAAAGAATAAAATAAGGCTAGCAGTAAAAATTGCACGCACATAGAAACAGGTTTCATTTTCATTGCCCCAAATCCTAGAATTAGTAATAGTTGTTGAGGATATGTTGGGGTTTATTCCCAAACTAAAGTATGCATCTCACGATGTGGATAAGTTTTATGATCTTGCGAAAGAAATTTGTATGGAGAGAAAAGGGATAAGTTCGATAAGAATCACAATATTAGAACCCAAACAGTGGATTACAAGATTGTACAATTCAGGCATCATGAATTTGTTAGAAATCCCACACTTTGGCAGGGGGAAGGATGTCAATGCCCACGTGAAGAAACAATTGGCGAGAGTACATGGAGGATTTTTCTAGATGGAAAGATCTATCCCAATTGATGTATACCTAATTTCTAATATTACAGGGCTTCCAACAGATGAGATCAAGCCAGGACAATAGTTAGATGAAAAAACAAAGGAAAATACAATTGTAGATCCTAAGAAGAGGAAAGCCAATACCAACATTTTTGGCATGTATCTTGAGGATATGCAAGAAAAGATAGTAAACACATGGAGGATATCACCAGGAGTGGTGAAGTAGAATGAAAGGATAGAAAATTTCAAATAATCTAGACATAATATGTGAAGACAAGTAAGGAGAGACCCCAAGAAGAAATGGTTGAAGATGTAGTGTTGTATCACAATAGAAGAAGTAAAATGGGTGATAGGGGAATGGCCTGATCAATGGAAGGTATCGATGGCTGAAAGGAAAGGAACAAGTGGGAATTGGACAATCAAGTAGTCTAGCAAAAAATACTAGGAAAGCATCAAAGTGCACTCAACCAATAGAAAATAGGGTGATAATAAAGAAGCAGAGGAAGAAGGAAACAATACCTAGGGCCTTAGTACTAAAAAATTAGCACACAGAAGGAACAAATGGGGAAGCTCGAAAAAAGGATAACATATTTATCCAGGAGACAAAAAGTGGAGACTTACCACAGGGGAAGAACCCTGCGCAGAAAGAGACAAAACCAAAGAGAAGATCAACGACGAAGTTATGAGGACAACACAAGAAGATGAGGGCTTAAAAGGAGACCTGTCAACTTACAATAATTGAGGATGATTCATAATTGGTGGTAGAAAAATTACAGGATTGAGGAGAAGAAGAATTATATGTCATGGAGTCACAAAGAAAATATTTAATAAAAAAGTTGATGGAGGTTAAATAAGTTTTGGAGAACCTACAAGTCAATGTAGCAAAACAAAAAATCACAACACAATAGGAGCAAACTAATGAAGAAAAGGAGACAATAAAGACATAAAAAATGGGAAGCGAGACCTTCCAAATAAACTAAGGGATGCTACAAATAGACAAAGACACAACGCAAAAACCAT
>ML795617.1:235559-248997 GCA_009831015.1 Picea engelmannii
AATGAATTTGAAATGTCGTTACTTGGAGAACTATCCTTCTTTTTGGGACTTCAGATACATCAAAGCAACCAAGGAATTTTTATTTCTCAAACCAAGTATATCATAGAAATGCTAAAGAGGTTCGGAATGGAAGATTGAAAACCAGTTATAAGTCCCATGCAAACCAATTGTAAGTTGAGCAAAGATGATGATTCGAAGTCTACAGATCAGAGGCAATACAAGTCAATGATTGGCAACCTACTATATATGACAGCATCCAGACCATATGCAATGTAGGCAGTTGGACAAATGGCATGATTTCAAGCAGCACCAAAGGAATCACATGTATTGGCAGTAAAGAGGATCTTGAGATATCTCAAAGGAACAAAAGAGTTTGGATTATGGTATCCAAAACGAAAAGATCTATCACTTATTGCCTACATAGATGCAGATTGGGCAGGTTGTATTGATGACCGATGAAGCACCAGTGGAGCAATGTTCTACTTAAGTGAGTGTTTGGTATCATGGCTAAGCAAGAAATAATCATCAATATCTCTATCTACAACCGAGGCAGAGTATATTGCAGCAGCAACATGTTGTACATAGGTTCTTTGGATGAAACAAAATTTGACAGATATACAGGTTGAGTATGATGAGCCCATTCCAATATATTGTGATAATACAAGTGCCATCAGTATCTCAAAAAACCCAGTGATTCACTCCAAGATGAATCACATTCCAATCAAGTATCACTTTCTACGGGAACAGGTTATAGAAAATAACATCAGAGTTGAGTATGTGGGCACAAAAGAACAAGTGCCAGACATCTTTACAAAACCACTTCCATGGGAAGCCTTTGAATATCATCTCCAAAGACTTGGAGTTATTTCTACTCCAAAATGAATTCTTTTTAAATGCTTATCTTATATGTCTTAGATGTACACGAGGAAGCACCATAAGAGGACAGTTCAGTCACAGGGAGCAGCCCCGAATGGAAAGATACCTTTTCCATTGATGACAAAGGGGGGGAGATTTATCATATGAAGAGGATAGAGGCATGGTTCTAGGGGGAGCATGAGTGATATGATTTCAGTATTGCATCAGAGTGTTTCCATCAATGCCAAAGGGGTATATTGTTGATTAAGGTTGGTTGTCATTGATGTCAACCCTTGAAGAAAGCCTCGTAGCACAAATGTTTGGGTAATGGACTCAATATTCTTTGATGTAAATATGAATCATTATTTTTTTTTCATGGTTGATAAGAAGTAAATATGGATGAACTCCAAAGTGGTCCCCTTATGGTGAAAGCCCTCATGGGAAGACGTTTTGCAGAGTAAGAGAACCCATGCTTAATTATGGAATAATGAGATGAAGGATAGTGAATTTGTCAAAGAAACTATCCTATATAGATAGTGTTTTTCATGCCATTTCCGGTGGTATGTAGAAGACCACATAACTCCTCATGGTTAGAGAGTTATGACCATGTGAAGTTGGAGAACCCGGGTTTGGGTAATGGACCCAAGTTTGTTTGATTGATAACGGTATGATTTTTTCTATATTTGAAGGTAATACTATTATGTATGGCTAGTACATGTCATTCCATTTCTGGTGTTATGTGGAATGTCACATAACTCCTCACGGTTTGAGATTTATGGCCTTACAAAGTTGGAGGACCCTCATATGTCATCTAGAAGCCCGAAAAGGTCAACGTAGTCAAAGTGGTTTAAGAGATTTTAAAAGGTAAATAATAAAGTGAAGTGATGAGTGTATTATAATTCAAAGTGAATACAAAAAAAATTATTTCAATAATAAATTTAATGGATAAATTAGAAGTGGGTTAACCCTAAAATAAGGAAAGTGGGCCAAGTGACCTAGAAGATGTTTTTAAGGAAGCTACTTAGAGAGTATAAATAAGAGGAAAGGCTCTCGCATTTTAATCAAACTTGAGCATATTGAATAGGTGTCTAAGATAACCAAGGATATCTACGATGAATTTCTGAGGGAAGGTGAAGAAAAGAAGGCCGAAATGCAAGGAAGGATAAATTCTTTTGATGGTGCTTTCTAAGGTATGTTATTTACAGATCATCTCATCATTTTTCGCTATAACGCTTTTTCTATAATGATTCAGACTATGCAATTTCTATTCCATTGAGGAAACATACCCAGGTATCCGTGGTAAAAAAAATCATCTTGTGGGTCGTTGTATTTTGGGAGTTACACTCCATGGAAAATAGGGTTTGTGGCTAGTCCTGAAACTAGTCAAAAACAAGTGTTTTGGGTAAAAACGTCATAACTTCTTCATAACAGATCCAAATTCAGTGAGACCAAATGTGTTGGTTAGGGTACAATCTTAGTATGTTTTGTAATAGTTTCATATCAATTCAACAAATATTTCTTGAGGGGCATGCTCTACAAGGTCGCTCTCTAGAATAAGCCAGAATTCAACAAGTTATGCCATTGTTGCTATAACTCCTTTTCTGAGAGGTTTCAAGTAGTGAGACCTGGAGGAATTGCATAAAACACATTGAAGAACATTTTGTATCAATTTCATATCTTTATAAATTACAGTTTCAAAGTTATGATTACTTCAAGTTAGAGTTGTTGACTAATCCAACACTAGGCATGTGAGACTAAAGAAAAGTTGGATGAAAATGCTAGTCTATTGTTGTTAAAGTTAAGGAAGGTTTGTAGGAATGTGATCATATACACTAGGTCTATTACAGAGCTACAATTCAGATTTCTATGATGAAATTAAATAGGGATTTTGGTTGAGGTACATGTTGAGTGTATGGTTGAGACAAGTAGTTGATGAGTTGGCACATACATGAGGTGTATAGTTGATGATGTTGGTACATATTAATGCGTCATAGTTGATGAGTAGTTGAAAAATGATTGGTACATACTTGGTACATGGTTGGATGCACTTGTTTATGGTACAGGTTGATTACAGGTTGTTTGGTACAAGTTGGTTCATGGTTGATGCACTTGTTTATGGTACAAGTTGATTACAGGTTGAGGTACAGGTTGATGCATGGTTCGGATTTATTAGTACAGGATTACATCGATATATATCACAGTGATAGTGTGAAAGTGGTTCCATCATTCTACTTCTACTTCAGGGTGGCAGGATGGGGCAAGGATAGGTGGTTGTAGCCACCTTCGGGTTGTAGCCGGAGAACATAGGGGGTTGTAGCCTCCTGGTTGTAGCCAGAGAATTGGGGAGTTGGAGATTCCATTAGGTTGTAGCCTAAGAAACTAGGGGTTTGGAGCCTCCTTCTAGTTGCAGTTGGAAACAAAGGAAGTTGGTGCTTCCAATGAATGTAATTCTTCAAGACACATAAGAAAAAACATTCTATGGTTTTCTCCCGATTTGGGTTTCCACGTAAAACGCTGGTGTACTGTGTCTGTGTGTGATTGTTTATTTCTTACTACTCATTATTGGATAATAATTCTACATTGATATAAAATTTGAAGAAAAAGGATTATAGTTATGCTATTATTGATTCACCCCCTCTCTCAATAATCCAACAGGTCGCACCTTCCAACATCTCCCAGGCAATAAAGGCTATCAGGATCAAGAGCCAGCTAAAGTGAAATTCATATCCTTGATAATGTGCTTCTCTATAGTCGAGTTCCAACTGGTTTACCAGATACTTCACCCAATTCATCTGACGACCTTCTGCACACTTCCCTACGAGGTCAACTAGGAAGTCGGTGACTTGGGTAGGTTGGTTCTTTCTGACTAACTTCCCTGTAATCAACTAACAGGCGAGGTTCACTGCGCCACTCTGGATAGAAGCTACCTTGTAGCCTCGCATTCCTTTCTCAACATCACCATAGGTGTCCTTGATCATCTGAGCTAGAGCGCGATCAACAACTTTTCCTGGATAAAAATTTTGCGAGTCAGGTCCTTGCATTCTTGGGCATGTGATCCTATGGATCAGTGTTGGATCAATTGTTATATGGAGATTTAGCCACAAGTAACCACCATGGTAATAAGACAAAAACAACTTGACATATACATTCACCTCCTGGTGTCTACCGAAGTGGGGAATCTTCATGACGTTCAGCAAGGTGGATTGTGAAAGGTCCATAGTCCACTGCTGAGGGATGATCTTTGAGTTTTTCTCTTTTGTTCTAGTTAGGTACTTGTATGGAGCGAGAATACCATAAACCTTGCGATATCCAAGGTTGAATTCGCTAAACTTCAATGTTGCAATCTTATCTTGGTTTGCTTGAACTGCGCGGATCCCCTTCGGGAGGTACGCAGTGACCAAGGAATACTCAAAATATCTAGGTACGTTGTCTCGATTTACTTCATCGCTCAGAGGTGGTACATAGGTGGGTAATATAGTCTGGATCAATTTGGCATTCGCCAGATCATCCCTGTGTTTGGTTCTCTTTTCATCTGATGGTTGGGATGGTCTGGATCTACAAGCAGTCGATGGAGAATCTTGCATCGTTCTCATCGATGAAGCTTGTACGCATGCAGACATCGACATGAATCTTTTTGTCATGAGGTCGATCATAACTTCTTCAACAACTTTTTCTACAGCACTCAACTCATCCAACATACACTCTTGGGTTTAACAATATCGGGTTTGGGGAGTAACTTAGATACTGCAATGGGATAGAGGGTAATAGAGAAATAATCATTGTGTAAACTCAACAAATTTGCGGGCTCAATTTCATGGCTAGAAAAAGTGTTCTTGGTGCATGGCACGATAGGATAAATAGGTAACTCAGCAACAGGTCACTTGTAACGGGTATGAAGCCTTCATTAACTTTGTTCTGTCCATTATGGCACGGTCCAACGGTCTGGTGGTGAACCATTAATTATTTTCTACCCATTCAGAGGGTCATCCGAATGGTTATAATATCCCTCAATGACTATATTTCTTCGTCATAGCGAAGTGCCATGTGTTGATGTTCTAATATCCTAGCGAAGCTCCAATTTTACAAATTTTTCTTCTGCGAGGTTCCTTCTAGATCTTTCTGCAACTTTTTGATCTTAGCCCTCTTCTTACTTAGTTTTCTAGCCTTATTTCCAGTGACTTTCGTCTCAGTATTCCTTTTTCTATTTTGATTCTTATCTTATTTTAACATGGTGACTTCACACTGTTGAGATTCTTTCAAAGGTAATATTCTTTCGTTATTTGGGATATATATTTTAGTCTTCTGTGGGTCCTCCAGTGTTCTTGCAACTTCGACATCTATGTTCTTCAGTCAGTTATGCGATCCTTCTAGTTATAAAATCTTTTAACTCTTGCTTCTTCTGCTCTAAAACTTCTTTTTCTTTTTTCCTTCTAGCCTAATCTTTTTCAATCCAAGGTTTTCCGAGCAACATAGTAAATGGGGCGCTATCCTCAATAAATTTAATAATCCAAAAATCTTCTTCTGTCGAAGTTCCATTAGCATTCATAGGGATCTGGGTGAGTCTTCCACATAGGTTTATCGGTTTTCCCCTAAATAAACCTATTCCTCCCAATGAAGGATTCATAAAAAGATTCCCTATAAGTTCCCAAGTTCTTTCCGTCATGATATTCACCCGTGTTTCCCCATATAGAACATAGTCAATGTCGAAGTCTCATACTCTTGCTTCAGTTCATTCTTTTTCTTTGAAGATCTCTGATAATCTGACATGTTGATGGTCATTCAGGGTTTCTCTTATCTGTAGCAATACTCTCTCTGATTCTTTCTGGGGTTCTACCATTTTTGGATCTGCCTTAGGGTTTTCCTGATTCATATTCATTCTTTCAACTTTAGCAATCATTTTAGGGCAATCCAATACTTCATGGTCCATATCTTTACAACAAATACAACTAGGTCGTTTCCCAGGGAATTCCTTAGTAAGATGTCCCAGTTTTCTGCAACTGTAACAAAGAGTTAATCCTCACTTTCTTCTAAATGATCCCCAACCTTTCCTGTATTGCGTGCTAGGATCATAGGAGCTAACATGCAACAAATTATTTCTAGGATCCTGCATCCAGTTGTTAGTCCAAACATTCTTTCTTTGCATAGGTATAACATATCTTTCACTATTCTTATCAGATCTACTCATATCAAACTTTCTTCCATCTACCAATACCCTAGTGTTCAAACTAGGACAGACTCTACCAAACATACCTATATTCATACTATTGAAACAAAAATTTCCACTTATCTTATTTCTACAAAGAAAAAATCTTTCAGATCTAAAATGTTTCAATATTCTTACCCTTATCAAAGCACAGAGCTTTCAGATCTTATCTCTTTTCTTCAGAAATACTCAGTTTTACCTTCTCAAAGAATAAAGCTTTCAAATCTTACTTATTTTCTTCAGATCTGACCTCTTTTATTCAAATCGGGTTTCTTCCTCAAGCACAAAGCTTCACAGACTAAGTAGAGTACTGTGAACTGGGGCAATAGATCTACACATGGAACTTTTCACAATTTCAGAACGAATCTTTGCACAAAGCTTATTCTTTCTCAGTTCCCAACAATCATAGTTTCAGGTACCAGAAACAGAACCATTTGTTGGCATGGGGGTAGACCCAGGGTTCAATGCTACAACAATGCACCAACAAAACCCTAACTACTGGACCTTTCAGCAACACCTGCGAAGCAGATGAAGTCTCACCCGAGGTATATGCAGGGGTGGTTGCAGGACTTAGGTGTCTGCAACCTTATCTGGGACACAAATCTGTGATTATAATACTAAATAGAGCACTTATCACCATAAGTTCATCATTATTAAACCAATATCTACTCTGCAGAGAAAATAGAGCATCACAGCATTCACCCAGATCTAATGTATCTAAGCACTTAGCATAAAGAAATAGATCAGATCTAATGGATTCAAGCACTAAGCATATACACACAAGTCAGATATACATATATGTAATTCATTAGTACAAAGCATAAACATATCTATTCATCTATCTACATCAAGAACTTAGCAGATAACACATTAACACATCGCACAAAGCAGAGCAACACAACATATACATGGTTTACCCCTACCCTGGGGCTATGTCCACCAACTCTTCTTCTTTATTAACTTCAGTCAATCTTCTTTCATGCAAAAAGCCTCATAACCTACTCTACATAGGACAGGAGATCTATGCGCACTCTGCCAGATCCTCCTTCCCCGAGCTAGGTTTAAGAAAAAATCCTTCCACAATCTTTTACAATGACCTACACTTAGCTCTGCAAGTCCCTCATAGCACACACAAAGAATTACAATCTTGATCACATAGATGCACTCTAGAACTTAGCTTATTGGCCTACTAGGTCTCTTATTACATCACCTAGCTACTTATTTATACTTTACAAAATAGGCCTAAACATGGGTAAACCCATGGGCCGACATCCCATTCCAATTACATATTCCCAAATCCCAAAAAAAGGACCCAAGAAGGGGCCGAGATCCCGCGATCTCTGCTTCTCCTTGCGCTCCGTCTTCGATAGGCTTTCGAAGTCCCAAAATAGGTCAAACATGACCAAGGATCTCCCAAAACTTGGTCAAGGGCCAACAATGATGTATTATGGAAACTAGGATACATCATTAACATAGTTTATAATAACATCAACTTATTATTTAAACTATGTTAGAGCTCTAAATTCCATCTTATGAGTGGCATACATTTACTATTGTTTTATTTGATGTTATCGCCATGATTCATTACCTGTTACACCTTCACAAGACACATGTTAGTAATAACATGAAACAAAAGCAATGGAAAGAATGGGAAAAATTCAAGGAAAGGAACTATACTATACTATGCTATACTATGTGCAAATGAAATAAAAATGAATTAGTGTTAGTCCTAATGAGCAATGGTTAGTGGCTATACGAATTATATTGAGTTATATCGGGCGCATTTTATATATGTTATGGTATGTTTTTGGAAATGGTTAATATGGATTAGGGTGGCACAATTGGCAAGCGATATGTTGAAAGTTTCAAGGTATGGAATTAATGGCATGGGATTAATGGTATGGTTTTTGGCTGGATGGCATGTACTATGAAATTGAATGGGTGGAATATGTAAGAGATGTGCAATAAATGCACGTCACTCCATACTTCTCCCACTGGGCCATCACCCTTGCATGGTTAATGTTCATTTGGTTTTGTTGTGGTTAAGCTCTGAGATTCAAGCCTGGAAGGAACTGCTTGACCAACCCGCCCTTTTTAAAGACATTGGTTACATGTATGGTTATTTTTTCCCATCCATGAATTCACTATGTTTATGAAACGAACGATGGCTCACTAATGTGTTGGTTTGTGTTTTCCTGAGATTGGAAACTATGTAAATGCATGGGTATTTTCTATGGAATGACTGTGTGGTTATTCGTTTGCAAATAGAAAAATTGATTGGTTGAAGTCGTGATTTCATTGGCTATTCTGTGTGGTGGAAATTGTGATGGATCTCTATTGTTTTAAGTAGTTATGGGTATTTTGTTGGAGGGTTTCGCTCTATTTAGCCTTGTTGGCCACCTCCTTACAGTTATGGTAACCATATCCAGTTGTATTCGGTTTCTATAGGGTTGTTGTGTATGTTTCAAACTACCTTTTGGTCACTGTGTATCCTCCAGAGCCATGTTCGTGGGTTATTCCCCTGGTCATGGGATTATTTTTTTGGTATTGGCATCAACACAGTTGGTTATGGGGTGGCCATTACGCCAAGAAGTATGATTTATGGTTATCGATAATACTTGGGGTCTGCATTTCCATTGGAATTGTTATAAATTGGTTCAGCTCTTGAGAAAAGCGCAAGGGTTTTTCCTCTGCGCATTCTTGGTATTGGTTACTATCTAGTGAGCAATCGTTTCTCCTCTGTATCATTGTCTACCTTATCTGGTGTTGAAATGTCACACTATTACACAAGCTGAGAGTTATAAAATCCTGTGGTTCCACCATGCTTGTTCAAAGGTTTTTCACCTACTGTTGATATGGTTGACCTCCAGTCTCCATGTGTTTTGGTGACCGAGAGAACTCTTGATTATTTCTTGTGTTCATGGTTACAAGGCCCGATTTGGTTAACTCCAACCAGTTGCACTCTTGTCGGGTATCTTGTCAACTGTCATAAATTGGTTGAGTTGTTATGAAAGTGTTTTTGAGTATTGTCTTGTCTCTGTTTGATCAGGTTGTTGAAAAGTTGTAATTGGGGATGAGAATTGGTATACAGTCCTTGTCTCCTTTTATTATGACAGTTGCATCGATAACCTAGCTCGTTTTTTCGAGTAAATTGGATGATTGGGAGTAAATGGTAATGTACAGTCACAGGGTTTCCTCTTTTCATTATGCGTTGGTCATTGTGTTCCTACAACATTGTATCAATTGAAGTTGGTGGTTGTTATGTGTTTGATTAGTCTCGATTCAGATCATTGCAAGTTGGAAAGTTGGTGACTTTGACTTGGTTGTTTACCGTGTATGGTTTATGGAGACATCATGCATCATTTTGTTTTATTGCACCATCGGAGACGAAGCACGGGTTTTGTAGTATGGTTTCATTGCAAATTTAATTGTTAATATTGTCAAAAGAATGGAATCAGGCAAGTTTTAAAAGAGTCTATTCAACTCAGAAAAGACCTGTGTCTATGTTTGATTTGGGAAATTGTGAATTACGAGCAATGGTTGATATACTATAGAAATATATGCTGGGAAATATGATTGTGTGTTCCTTTTGATTTGTTTAAATGAAAAGAAACATGTATCCTATTAATAATACTGTTGAAAGGCATAATGTTTCTGAGTATGATTATACATTGTGTTAATGGAAATTTTTTGAAGATTGAACGTGGGACAGTGAACAAGTTTTAACACATAGTAATTGTTTAATTGTTGTTGGATCGTTTGTATTGGATACATAATTGTTTTTATGCATTACTTAATTGTTTTTTCAAACAATATTCGTTCTTTTCCCTACCATTATTTCACTTTTCGCACATTACAACTCCCCTCACCTTCCCATATTCATTATCCACTCCCTGTTCTTAAAATTTAATTATAGTTAAGACAAGTTATGTTTTATAACAGTTAACGGATCACATAGGGATAAATTACAGTGATATATTATTTTGATTTACGATACAATTGATTGTTTGATGTTTGTGAGCAGTAATCATGATCTATTCCCCCTAATTTTAACATTTTCCACTTAATATAATCCCTCACATATCCCAAAACCCTTGTTCACCCCCTGCTCATTGACATGTATTAAATGATTTGTATGGATTGGATTGCATGAGTCTGATATGTTGCTGAGCCAAATTTTGTTTCATATTTAAAAGCGTTGTCATGTATGGAGGTTGAAGAAAATATTTTCTAATCAATAATGCATACAAGAATGAGCTTTTTCAACAGAGGTAGCCATGACTGGGGTAACATAGGAAGAGAAAATTGGAACAGGGGCCCTAGAAGGCCAAGGTTCTCTATACACTTTGATGCAGATTCGCAAGAGTTAGGCCATCTATTTCAAGCTAGATTTTTTAACTGGATTTGGCAAGAAGTGGTCCAACCTATACAAGAAAGACCTCCCTTCCAAGCCCCACATGTCCTTGGTATGCCAGTTCCCCCTCATGTTTAACTACAACCTGAAATCCCTGAAAACGATGAATGGCAAGAGATTTTCCACTCGACAGTCTCCCAACATCGTGGCTAGCCTAAATTGTCTCTACTTGCTCCTCCACTTGTTAACTAGATTGTCCAAGCTTCCCCTGTCCACTCACCAGTATAGTATTCCCATGCAAGAAAAAGGTAAAAAATCGAGGCCCACCATACTCCTGAAAAAGGAAAATTCGTTGTTACCCCCTGCTCACCCTCAAATTACTCTGGCAAATCCATGTCCTCCCGCATGCATTTGAGAGATGACTTCTCTCATGTGATCACTGAGATTAGGCCTAAAGACTCCACACAGCCTAAGGCAAATTCAGAGAGATGTAAGGGTGACAAGAGAAACAAGGGAAAGATTGCCTCCCAGAGTGGAAAATATGGATTTTAAGTGTTTTTATTTATTGATTATTGAGAATAGTTGACTTCTGAAATTTTGGACAACACACTTTTTTGGGTATATGGGTAATATATTTTTGGAAATAATTTCAATTATCATTGATATAAATTGTCAAAATATGAAATTGATGATTGGATTCACAAGGAGGGATGTTTTTTTTTATTATTAAATAGTTGTGTTATGATTGTTAAAGAACTAAAGGGAGTCACAAGGGGTCCCACCTACTAGTTATTATTTATTAAAACCCTTATTATGATTTTATTACTTTTACCCCTTAACTAAAAGGTTGGTTGAGTTTTAGTTAATTTAATTAAATATGTAGTTCAACTACTTCAACTAATTCTAATTGCTTAAAGGAAAAAGGAAAGTGAGGAACTAGAGGATAATAGAAGGAGAAGCACACTAAGGTCTTCTCTTTGAGTTTTGTTGAGATAAGTCATTTTTCATTCATTCTTTAAGTCATTGGAAGCCTAATTCTCTTTTATGATAGTAGGGTCCTATTGTAGACAACAAGATTCAGGGATGAACTACATCATTCAAACACTTGTTTTTCAAAGGTGTTGATCTATATTTGATAGTCTGTGTAGAATTGTCTTTTTGTGAATTAAATTTCATGACTGGCAAAGGCTATTTTGCAGAGTCGAGTGGGAAGAAACCTATGGCAAGTTGATCCAGCTTTTAAAGTTTAGTTTTTTTTACTTTCTGTCAGAAGTCATTTTGTATGGTTCATCGGGGACATCTAAGTTTGACTTTGTTCCAAAACTTCCTCAAGGAATTTTGTAAAGAGAACGATTATTTTGATGAATTGGAATGAAATAAACGATTTCTTTATGTCTCATCTGTTTTGATTATTGACTTGGTGTCTTTACTTTTGTCTCTATATTTATTCCAGCATCTGTTATATTCAAAAAATTATATAAATAATGAATTTTCCAACAAGCTTTCATCTAAAAAAAAATCAGCCTAAGCACTTGTAATCAATACTTGTGAGTTAGGATACAAATTTTGATGGCTATAAACATAGGGTAATATTCTCGTCTATCTTGCTTTAGCCAAGAAAGATCTGAAAATGCTTGAGTAATATCATCTCATATATTTTCATCAACTTTTATTTGGCAACCATACTGGGGAGATCTTAAATATCTCTCTAGTTGATTTTTATGGTTGATTATCATCGAATACATCTATTTTTCTGATATTTATTCTTTGACTGTTTTATTTCTTAATGACTATACCTACTGCAATGAAACCCAATATTGAGCCCGGTCTTCAAGATCAGACCAACATTTATTTGAATTTGTTTAACACCATTTTAGACACTGCTAATACTCGGGCTGAGCTTAATCATTCATGGGAAACAATTGAACTAGACATTACTGCCCAAGAAAGTTGGAAATATAGACATAGACAACCTACAAATCGGCAATAAAATTCTTGTTCCTTCATATTTGACCTTCTTTTCATGTCCTTAGACCCTCTTTTTTCTAGGAGAAGAAGAGGTTTATCACCTGAAATTAATCCTATTGTTGAAATAGGAAGAAGGAACGTTGTGTTATCTACCCAACAAAGTGCTCTAAGGAGAACCTTGTCTGATTCATTCAGTTCATATTTCTCTCCCTTACCTATCATCCACAAGATGGCATCTAGTGTTGGTTCTAGTGGCACTGGATGTTCTTCCTCTAGTCATTAAAAAGTATGGGCTTTTTCAATTTGAAGAAGATTCTACAGCCACACCGTGGCATGTTTCCTCTCCTCTTAACCTAGCACTTTCTACATTTCCACTTCCTAAATTCAAACAACATCTTCCTAGGTTTTCGGGGAATAAAACTGGCACTACAAATGAACACCTGGTGGAAATTTCTAATGCCTGTCACAACATAGGACCCAATGACAACGATATTTGCATGCGCTTATTTGTTAATTCCTTGGAAGGAAAGGTTGTGGCTGATTTATTTAACCTTCCTTCTAAGATTTTGTCTACTTGGGAGGAGCTAGTATATTGGTTCAAATCCACCTATGGGAAATCTAAAATCCCAACTGAGTATTTACAGGAGTACAATAACATCGCCTATAAAGATGGTGAGACCATCAAGTCCTTCAACTTGCGTTTCACTAAGTTATACAACCAAATCCCATAACTCATTTGACCTTGGAACCAAGCTTTCATGCATTATTATAATGCATTACCTTCCCCCTACCATCATAGGCTTGAGGAAAAGGCCATTGATAACCTAAGTTTCACTCTGCATATGTGTTTGGAGTATGAATGTAACATCTTGTTTTCCCTAGTCTATAAATATAACTATATTGGCCAGGGAACTATGGAAAACTCAAATGTGTGAATGTTTGATTTGATGGACCTTTGTATAAAAGGTCGATGAATGTAAATTTGTTATGAATATGTGTTGCATGACTGTTGGGAAGGGGATGTGCTAAAAGAGACAAAAATTTCTAATCAAAAGGTG
>ML795617.1:249500-269183 GCA_009831015.1 Picea engelmannii
TTGTTTTAGATTGGAAGTATTGGATGCATGTGTATACTTATATGCCATAGTTGGTTTTTGTATAAAATTATTAAGTCCAGAGCATGAGTCCATTCCACTGAGAATCGTCCCATCTTCTTGATTCTCATGATGTTCTAATTTAATTCCTCGAAAGCACCTTCCATGGGGAATCGCATCATATCTCATAATCAGAGCAAGCTCCTTGGTATGGATACCACTATGGTAAACCCACGATTTTACCTTGACCTGGTGTCATAGATCCAAACTCGGTGAGTTAGGAAGGCACTTCATTCAGGTCAGTAGCCTAGGGACTTTGAAATGCACCCGAGCCCTTATCCAAAAACTTGACTAAGAGTAGGGATAATTTTCCCAAGAATCATCTTAAGGTTTAGGTGACCTGGGTCTGGGAACCCTGTGCCAGAAGGAGTTAGTTTTCGAAGGTTTCGGAGCCATGGAATCTTGAAGATCTGAGAGGTTGAATTTCGTTGCCCAAGTTCAGAAATGTTAGCGAGTTCAAATAATGAAAGGGAATATCCTTTCATTTGGGAGACAAACAGATGAGATCCTTTGGGAAGGATCTGAGGTCTATCACGACCATTAGATTTGAAGAGGGAGCGCATGCGTTAATGCCTTGAATCCTTCAGTCTTTGCAAGTAGAAATGAAATCTGGACTGTAGATCCTAGGATATATAAGGAGCCCCCTTGACCATCCATCGTAAGAAGACACATGGCGGGAGATCAACATTTCGATGACTCGCTACTGAAATAAGTCAAAGGGTAGAGTTTTGTGAACTTGTGAGACCTAAACTCGCGATTTGATATGAACCGTCAGATCACAGGAGAGCCATGACCATTGATCTGGGTGAGGGCATATCGAGAATTTGGGGATCAGGCTTTCAAAAGATAGGTGTTGCGTTGTGTTCCAACTTCGTGAAACGCAAAGTCCCAATGAGTTCGGAGAATAAGCCCCAGGTCGTGACGATCATTCGTATGGGTGGAATATTAAGGGAGGAGCTAATGGATATCGAGATTTCAAGGAACAAAGAGTTAGAGATGGTGTTGGCATAGGGGCAGAACTAGGGTTTAACGCTTACAATAGTGCACCAACAAAACCCTAACTACCAGACCTTTCGACAACACCTGCAAAGCATATGAAGTCTCACCCGAGGTAGAGGCAGGGGTGGTTATAGGACTCATATGTCTACAACCTTAGCTAGGACACAGATCTATGATTGTAACACATTAATAGAGCACTTAGCAATTATATTTCATTAATATTTAGTCTTATTTTATAGTGCAACTAAACCCTAATAATAGATCAACATAGTATTCACATAGATTCAATAGATTCAAGAACTAAGAAGACCAACATAAATCAGATCTAGCATTCATTCACATTATTCAACACTAAGCTACCAGATTAGATTCTTCTAAGCATATATCAGTGCACTAATCATTTAACCACATAAACAATAGAACAACCATAAATCACAAAGAAACCACAACACAGGATATATGTGGTTCACCCCCACCCCAGGGCTACATCTACCAACTCTTCTTCTTTATTTATTTCTATCAATCTTCTACATGCACAGAGCCATGATATCTTACTCCACAGAGGAAAGGATATCTGTGCACACTCTGCTAGATCCTCCTTCCCTGAGTTACATCATAAAGCCTCTTCACAACCTCTTATAATCACTTGCACTTAGCCTTGCAAATATCACACAGTATGCACAAAGCATTTACAATCATTGCTTGCACTTAGCATAGCACCAAAAACCTCCTCTCCCACCTTCTCTTACATCATCTAGACTTCTATTTATACATTACAAAGAGGGCCTAAACATGGGTAAACCCATGGGCCGACATCCCCATACCTGTTACATAAGCCCAAAACCAAAAAATCCCTAGAAAGGAGTAGAGATCCCGCGATCTTTGCTTCGACTTGCACTCTGCCTTCGACACCCTATCGAAGTCCCAACAATAGGTCAAATATGGCCAAGGATCCTCAAAACTTGATCAATGTCCAACAATTGGCTCACATTCATTATCTCAATACTTGAAATCGTGACATGATCACAACCGTTGATCGAGGGGATAGCGCAGAACCATAGATATGGCCTTGGAGAGAAACCAGAGGTCGGGAATCAGGGAAATAACAGTTAGGATTGACTCGCATGCAGAAGTCCCAAAGTCCCAAAATGCGAAACACCTTTTTATAGGTGTGTGGTCACAACCTGTGGTCGCATAGGTGAAGCCCGTGCCTTGTGCATGTTCACACTAGTTGGGTTTCAATAGGGCCTGTAGATCAAATAGCAGGATTTCAGTAAGAAATCGAAGAGATAATCCGGCTCATGAACGAGAAATTTTATTTAGTCCTCGCACAAAGCGTGGGGGTGTTACAAATTGGTATCAGAGCATGGTTACAACACTCGGCTTGTTTGGGCTCATGGACGAGCACATTAAAAGGAGACATCTTACCTTAATCCCTTCCTAAAAAGGTTGGTTAAGCCCTTATTATAGAAATAATGACAACTTACTACTGTGTGTGTATGCATTACTGTTGTGTGTGTAGGTATTTAAGAAATGTGAATTAGGTGTTGGTATGAACAAATATAATGTTGGCTAACAACAAGTGTTTTGTCTTCACGCAAGCAGATGATCAACTGTGGGAAACTGCAAACATATAGAATGGTGATGCACCACGAAGTGGGGGATGGCTCCCACAATAGAGACGAAGAGTTTGATGAAAGGAGGGTGGTAGAGACCCCTCCGAATCTATATGAGACCGTGAGGAGTCTCATGGTTGAACTACAAAGCTGCAAGGCCGACAATGAGAGGTTGATAAAAGAGAAAGAGAAGTAGACAGAAATTAATGCAATCTTGCTACAGAGTTTATCCGACATACAAAGACAACTGTAGCATGGACCTGACACCAGTCACGTGGACCGACGACAGACAAAGAGGAGTCGAAGTCCACTTGAGAAATAGAAACGTGGTATTTTAAGTGGCCACACTGGGAAGAGCACCTCAAGAAAGGTCCACCCTGGAGATAGGGGACAAGCATCAGAAGTTTCCTTTGGAAAGGAAACTGGCGACTCATAGGGATCTTCTAGTAGCAGAACTAGTTCACATTCTCGAAGAAAACAGAAGAAACGAAAGCATTCCAAAATTCATAATCTTGAAGAATTCAAGAAGGCCAAACCACCCTCTTTCGATGGTGAGATCAATAAGGGAGAGGAAGTGGAGGCTTGGTTACTTGGACTAAAGAAGTATTTCAGAGTCCATGACTTCTCAGAAAACTTGAAGGCCAGAGTAGCCACTTTCAACCTGAATGGAAAGGCTTCCATTTGGTGGGAATACCTTAAGAATGTGAAAGGGATTCATGAAGAAGACCTATATTGGGAACGGTTTGAAAAATAATTCAGGAAGAAGTATCCGTCGGAAAAGTATTTCGACGAAAAGACTAAATAATTCTATGAACTCAAGCTGGGGAAAATCACTATAGAGGAATATGTCAGCAGATTCCTTGAGTTGTTGAGGTACGTACCCTACATAAAAGCATAAAATGCCAAGGTGCAATGATTCATCAGTGGGCTACCTAAGGACTCTCAGAACAATATTGAGTTTGATGACCCAAGGACCCTAGAAGACACTATCCAAAAGGCAAGATATTTTTATGAATAGTTTGGACTTCGGCCAGAACCTAGCGAAGGCTTGAATCAAAAGAATAGTTCGAGATTGTTGGCCCTTGGTTATGGAAGTACATGAAGATCAAGGAAGAAAAGGAAAAATGTGAACTTCGCAGAAGACAGAGTGACTGTTACTGGGTCGAAGTGAAGAAAAGATCAGAAAAGGTGGAGCAAAGAAAAAGGAAGCAAGTCGTTGGATGAGGAGATTGGTGATCTCAGATAAGAAAGAAAGAAGGATCGTGGACAACTCAAAAATTATAGAAAGCCACCATTGGATGCTTTGGAGCACCACGCAAGAAGGAAGGAAAGATAGGATGGTGAAGCCCTAAAAATGAGAATCAGGTTGACCTAGGGTTTTAGACACTTGGGGTTTTGGTATC
Organism: Picea engelmannii; assembly: GCA_009831015.1. Taxonomy (NCBI): domain Eukaryota; kingdom Viridiplantae; phylum Streptophyta; class Pinopsida; order Pinales; family Pinaceae; genus Picea; species Picea engelmannii. Next base: position 253,576 of record ML795617.1, read on the forward strand.
TAGGGTTTTGACACCTAGGTTTAGGATTGAGGATGTCGGTGAGATATTGTAATGTATAAATAGAGGTCTAAAGGGCCCGGGTTGGGTTGGTATTGAGTTGGTTTATGGTTTTTGTTGTTATGTGTGAGAGATTATTGTTGTGAGAGAGAAAAGTATTGAGTGTGAGAGCCTTCTGGTATTGTAAGATCTTTAGTTGGGTGCAAAGATCAACCCTGCATCTGGGTGCACAGGGAGGGGAGAGAAAGAGAGGAGAAGAAAGAAGATATGCTAGCTAAGAGAATAGACAAGAACTGTATGCTTCATATTAATACATTATAAAGCACATTTTTGTGGACGTAGCCCTAGAGAGAGGGTGAACCATGTATATCTTGTGTTAAATGTGTGGTTGATGTTTTGTTCCTTGTTCTTGATATACTGTTATTACATTACTAGATTATATCTGATAGATAGATGTGCAAATTAGATCTAAGTTGATAAGTGGCATATGAATGCTACATTGTTCTAGTGTTGTATCCACTTGATCATTCCCTTGGTTGTAGACATCTCTGTCCTGCAACCCCCCCATAGCTGCTTTGGGTGAGACTGCATATGCTTCGCAGGTGTAGTCGAAAGGGCCAGTAGTTGGGGCTTGTTGGTGTGCTCTTGGAGCTGGACCCTAGGTCTACCCCTGTGCCAATAGGGATTCCAGAAAAAGGGATTTAAATCCCCAAGTTTTAAAAACTATAAGAAGGATTAAAGGATGATATTTTCGACCCGAAGTGTACACCAGTAGAATTTCCCTTCTGAGAGTGGAAATAGACCTCTTGGATCAACCCTAGGAAAGACTGATAACCCAAAGAAAGAACCCTTGAAATGTTGGGGTTGTGGAGAAGAACATCTATTGAGGGAATGTCCGCACAGACAAAAGAATAGTAGGAGAATTTACAATGTCCAGGAAGCTACCACAATCAATGACATGGCCAGGAGTATGCCACGAATTTATGCAGCCGTGGATAATAAACAAGACGACCACCAAGATTTAGTGGTGGAGATGGAAGGTATGATCACCAACCATCTAGTGTCTATTTTAATTGACCCTAGTTCAAATTTGAGTTATGTGTCCCCTCAGGCCGTTGATAAGTGTAAATTACAACCACATAAACATGCCAATCCATGGTTGGTATAGTTAGCCACTAGCACCAAAAGAAAGGTAGAGGAGGTCATACCAACTTGCCAATTTGCTATGGATGGATTTTCCACCCAAGATACCCTTAACATACTACCCATAGGATCATATGACCTGTTGATTGGTATGGACTGGCTATTTTCATATAAAACTAATATGGATTGTTACCATAAAACCTTAGAATGTGTAAATGAAGAAGGGAGAATTATAACCCTTCAAGGGATCCAGAAACCTGTCTCGGTGAGACGAATATCAGCTCTTCAAATGATAAAGTATTGCAGAAAGGGTTGTCCTCTATATGAGATACAAGTGTTGAAATCAGTTGAAGATGAGAGACCAAGCCTATAATACCACCCCATACTAAGAGAGTATAGAGATGTGTTTCCGGAAGAGGTACCGGATCTACCTCCGAGAAGGGACATTGAATTCTCAATAGAACTTGCACTAGGAGTGGTGCCAGTGTCTAGGACACCCTATAGGATGAGCACCCCTGAGCTAGTCGATCTTAATCTACAGCTAAAAGAAATGATGGACAAAGGATATATCCGACCCAACATGTCTCCATGGGGAGCACCGATCCTATTTGTGAAGAAGAAGGATGGTACACTCTGACTGTGCATAGATTATAGACAACTCAATAAGGTAACCATAAAGAACAAGTACCCCTTACCCAAAATCGATGACTTGTTCGATCAATTGGGAGGTTCTTCCATATTCTCAAAGATTGACTTGAGATCTGGATACCATCAAGTCCGAATCAAGGGTGAAGACATCCAAAAAACCTCCTTTAGGACGAGATATGGTCACTACGAATTTTCTTAACCAATGCCCCTGCCACTTTTATGTGCTTGATGAACAATGTACTCAACAAATTCCTAGAAAAATTTGTACTAGTTTTTATTGACGATATTTTAATCTACTCCAAGAATAGAGAGGAACATGAGGAACATCTTAGACTTGTGCTTCGAGTTCCAAGAGAACATCAAATCTATTCCAAATTTAGCTAGTGTTACTTTTTCCAGAAGCAAATACATTACTTAGGCCATGTCATATCTGAAGAAGGGGTACCAGTAGGCCCTGACAAGATCAGGTCTATCATGGAATGGCCTACCCCAGAGGATGTTTCAAATATCATATCATTTATGGGCTTAGCAGGATACTATAGAAGATTTATAAAAGGATTCTCCAAGATTGGTTGTCCAATCACTGCCCTCCAGAAGAAGGGGAATAAATTCATTTGGACACCAGAATGTGAAGAAAGGTTTCAGTCCCTAAAATGGCTTCTGACCCATGCTCCCATGCTTAAGATCGTTGATCCCGAAAATGACTTCCTCATGTGCACATATGCCTACAAGGAAGGACTTGAAGGAGTCCTTATGCAAGAAGGAAGTGTAGTTTGCTATGAATATTGGAAATTGAATGAGCACAAAGTAAACTATGTGACCCATGATCTAGAGTTGGCCGCCATAGTGCACGCCTTGAAAATGTGGAGGAATTACCTCCTGGGTAGGACATTTGTACTTATGACAGACCACTATGGATTGTGACACCTGTTTGACCAACCAAAACTCAATGCTAGACAAGCTAGGTGCATGGCCCTCCTTAGCAAGTTTGATTTTGAAATCAAACATATCAAAGGAAAGGAAAATAAGGTGGTTGATGCCCTTAGCAAAAGTATGAAAAGAATTCATCTGGTAGTGGTGAGAACCTGGGAGACAAATGTCAAGGAAAGAGTCAGGAATGCACAAGAAACAGGCGCATTCTTCCAGACCATGACCTCGTACCTAGAGAAAGAACCTGTAGGGATAAAGTATGAAGGCTACCAAATGCTATATGGAGGTCTGCTAACTTACAAAAACAGATTGTATATTCCAAACTGTGACAACTTGAAGAGGTTCATAATGGATGAACTACATAAATGACCATATACTGGTCACCCAGGATACCAAAAGATGATCACAACCACCAGGAAACAATTATATCGGCCTGGACTGAAGAAAAACATAGTTGAGTACTTAGCTAAATGTCTAGAATGCCAACAGGTTAAAGCAGAACATTGGCATCCGATAGGGTTATTACAACCTCTACCAATATCAGAATGGAAATGGGAGACCATCTCCATGGATTTCATTACCGTATTACCATCATCGGCCAGAAAAAATGACACCATCATGGTAGTGGTGGAAAAGTTAAGAAATTTCACTCACTTTATTCCCGTCAAATCGACTTGCAAGGAAATAGATATTTCCAACATACTCATGAAGGAGATATTTAGACTACACGACATGCCTAAGGAAATCGTGTCAAACAGAGACACAAAATTTACTTCAAACTTTTGGAAATCCTTGATGATTGGTCTCAAGAGAAAATTATTGTTTAGCACAACCTATCAACCTCAAACCGATGGACATATGGAAAGAGTGAACCAAATATTAGAAGACATGCTAAGGATGCATGTAATGCATCAACTTAAAAAGTGGGAAGATTACCTACCACTGGTGGAATTTGCCTACAACAACGACTACCAAGAATCACTGAAGATGAGTCCTTTCAAAGTCCTCTATGGTAGGTCGTGCAACACTCCAATCAGTTGGAGTAATCCCGTGAACAGATTTACGATTGGACCCGACATGTTGAAATAAATGGAACAACAAGTGATTTAGAAAAATCAAAATCTGAAAATAGCTCAGAATAGACAGAAAAGTTATGCCAACAGAAAGAGAACCCCTAGAGAATTCAAGATAGGAGACCATGTCTATCTCAGAGTTAGGCCTAGGAAGAGTTCCCTGAGGATGGGAGCCTATTCCAAGTTTGCACCTCAGTATTGTGGACCCTTTGAAGTCTTAGATCGAGTGGGACTAATAGCCTATAGAATAGCACTACCTCCCACAGTAAAGGCACAAAATGTTTTCCATGTTTCCTTATTGAAGAAATATATACATGATGTTAATCATATAATTGACTGGTCTATGATCCAGGTGGAACCGGAGGGAGAGTTCCTTCCAGAACCCCAATGCATACTAGACAGGACAAAAACCTCACTCAGGAACTGAACCATTGCGCAGGTCAACGTGCAGTGGAAACAATTTGGCCCAAATGAGGCTACGTGGGAAATGGAAGATGCCATGAAACAAGCATATCTGATTTTGTTTACTTCTGTACATACACATCATGTTGATAGATAGAACATCAAGGATTATGTTCCTTTAAGGGGGAGGGAATTGTAACACCCTTTTCCCCCCATTCTATAGATATAAATATATTGTCCAGGGAACTATGGCAAACTCAAAGGTGTGAATGTTTGATTTGATGGACCTTTGTATAAAAGGTTGATGAATGTAATTTTGTTATGAATATGTGTTGCATGACTGTTGGGAAGGGGATGTTCTAAAAGAGACCACAATTGCTAATGAAAAGGTGGATGAAGGGGCCCAGAGCGGTTGTGTTAACTTCCACTGAGCTAGTACTATGTTGGTTTTAATTGCCTAAGATCAGAACAACCCTCTGACCCAAAATGAATTACAATCAGACTAGTATAAGGGAAGACCTCCTCAAGAGTTAATCAGGGGATGGGGTAGACCACCCATATGTAAGGCTTCTGGACCTGACCACAGACTGGGAATTTGAGCCACACACAATCTTGCTGAGGAAGGAAAGAAAGGAAGTGTGGTGTGGGTAGAGAGGACCGGCAAAGAATGTAGAGACAAGAGAGAAAAATCTCGGGTCCAAGGAAGGATTGAGAGTGAAAAGTTAGTTGTGATCATAGAGAAGAGAGACTGAGTCAGGAGAAGGAGAGTAACTTTTGTCCTCGTCTATTCCTATATAGGGAGAAGGAGAGTAAACTTCGTTCCTAACTTTTGTTGAGTTGGAAATAAGAGATTGAATCTCAAATCATTGTGGCCTAAGCTCGAGGGTGGCCAGTTATAAATCCATTGGAAGTGACTGATCCTATGGTTGGGTGGAAACAAGCACCCCTCTCAGCAATAGCATCATGCCTTGTGCTTCTGATAAGTGTTTTATGCCTTGTATTTTGAATTGAATATCGTTGATACATGCTCATGTTTATACGCCCATAAATGGTTTCTGTATGGAATGATTGCCTGGTGTTTTAGATTGGAAGTAATGGATGCATGTGTATACTTATATTCCATAGCTGGTTTTTGTATAAAATGATTAAGTCCAGAGCATGAGTTTGTTCCACTGAGAATCGTCCCATCTGCTTGATTCTTGTGATGTTCTAATTTAATTCCTTAAAAGCACCTTCCCCATGGAATTGCATCATATCTTAGAGTCAGAGTAAGTTCCTTGGTATGGCTACCTCTATGGTAAACCCGTGATTTTACCTTCCCCCGATGTCATATCTCCTAACTCGGTGACTTAGGAAGGAACTTCATTCAATTCAATAGCCTAGGGACTTTGAAATGAACTTGAGCCCTTATCCATAAACCCGACTAAGAGTAGGGATAATTTTCCCAAGAATCATATGAAGGTTCAGGTGACCTAGGTCTAGAAACCCTGTGCAAGAAGGAATTGGTTTTCAAAGGTTTCATAGACATGGAATCTAAAATCTCTGAGAGGTTGAATTTTGTTGCCCAAGTTCAAAAAGGATAACAAGTTCAAATAACGAAAGGGAATATCCTTTCATTTGGGAGATGAACAAATGATATCCTTTGGGAAGGATCCGATGTATATCACGACCATTGGATTTCAAGAGGGAGCACAGGCATTAACGCCTCGACTCCTTCATTTTTTGCAAGTAGCGATGAAATATGGACTGTAGATCCAAGGATCTATTGAGACTCTCCCTGACCATCCATCGTAAGAAGACACATGGCGAGAGATCATCATTTCATTGACTCGCTACTAAAAGAAGTCAAAGGGTAGAGTTTTTTGAACTTGCGAGACTCGAACTTGTGATTTGATCTGAACTGTCATATCACAGGAGAGCCATGACCATTTATTTGGGTGAGGCGGTATCAGGAGTTTGGGGATTAGGCTTTTGAAATATAGGCGTTGGGTTGTGTTCCAGCTTCACGAAATGTGAAGTTCCAACGAGTTCAGAGAATAAGCCCTAGGTCGTGGTGATCATTCATATGGTTGGAATATTAAGGGAGCAACTAATCAAGATTGGGATTTTGGGGAGCAAAGAGTCAGATTTGGTGTTGTCACAGGGGCAGACCCAGGGTTCAATGCTTACAACAATGCACCAACAAAACCCTAACTAGCGGCCCGTTCGGAAACACCTGCGAAGCACATGAAGTCTCACCCGAGGTAGAGGCAGGGATGGTTGCAGGACTAAGAAGTCTGCAACCTTAGCTAGGACACAGTTCTATGATTTTAACACCTTAATAGAGAAATTAGCAGTTATAGTTCATTAATATTCAGTCTTAGTTTACAGCGAACTAAACCCTAATAGTAGATCAACGCAGTATTCACACGGATCCAATAGATTCAAGCACTAAGCATACCAACATAGATCGGATCTAGCATTGATTCACATTATTCGGCACTAAGATACCATATTAGATTCTTCTAAGAATATGTCAGTGCACTAAGTATTTAACCACATAAACAAGAGAACAACCATAAAACACAACACGAGATATACGTGGTTCACCCCCACCCTGGGGCTACGTCCACCAACTCTTCTTATTAATTTCTTTATGTCAATATTCTACATGCACAGAGCCATGATATCTTACTCTGCAGAGGACAAGAGATCTGCATGCACTCTGCTAGATCCTCCTTCTCTGAGTTACAACAAAAAGCCTCTTCACAGTCTCTTACAATCCCTTGCACTTAGCCTTGCAAATCTCACACAGTATTCACAAAGAATTTACAATCATCGCTTGCACTTAGCATAGCACCAAAAACCTCCTCTCCCACCTTCTCTTACATCACATAGACTTCTATTTATACATTACAAAGAGGTACTAAACATGGGTAAGCCCATGGGATGACATCCCCATACCTATTACATAATCCCAAAACCCAAAAATCCCTAAAAAGGGGCTGAGATCCCGCGATATCCGCTTCAACTTGCGCTCTTCCTTAGACAACCCGTCAAAGTCCCAAAAATAGGTCAAACATGACCAAGGATCCTCAAAACTTGGTCAAGGGCCAACAAGCCCCCAACACTCACTTGTGACTTGTCCCGAGTCACTCTGGTCTAGATAGTTCTGCTTGAAAAGCCTCAATCTTGGATCGAGCTTCTTCAACCTGTTGTTGTGCCATGACCTCCTGCTTAGAATATTGGATAACTGATTCATTGATAGGTCCCTCTAAGCATTGTTCAGTTGTAGTGACAAATTTCTCCATTTATTCTCCTTGGCCTTCAATCTCTGTGAATATTTAGCAAGCCTCATCCTGTGTTGGTTGGAGCCTCTAATTTACTTCCATGAATTTTCTCTAAATGGTGTGGACCTACTATTGAGCAGTGCACTTTTCTTGGGATCGCTTCATCCTCTCAATGGTTGACAGGGGCTTCAACTACGCCTGTACTATTTCTTATTGTTTCTTTGCCTCCTGGAGCTATGACTCCAATGCCTTCAGTTCAGGATACTCAGTGAGTCACTCATAAGTTTTTTCACTACGATCACTTAGTTGTTTACATTCCATGGAAAGGGCCTTGATTCTCTCAATTGCACTTCGAGCATTTTCTTCTCTTTGATCCCGCACATCCTGCGGAGTGTTGCGCACTATTCATAGCTCTAAGTCTTTTATTATTTGTTGAAGCTACTAGATAGCTTCCACGAGTTTCACTACTTGATGCTCCACTCGGTATTTTTCCTTTAGCTCTAAGCCCATCATAGAGCGAATTTATTTATCGACTGCTTCTTTGACTCCAAACTGCTCTACGAGCAACTTTTCTTTCTTGTCCTATGCCCTCTCTTCTTCAAACTTGGCTTGAAGGTCATCCTTCTCCTTTAGTGTGACCTGAATTTTCTCTACCATTTATTCTTGGGCTTGTTTTAGGGCTGCTATGGCCTGGTCTTTCTCAACTTGTGCTCGACAAAGGTGAGCTTCAGATGCATCAGCTAGTCTACGGAGTTGGGTAGGCTCATCTCCCAACTCTGGTTCTTCTAATGGTGGGGGCACGATGGATACTGCACGGTTGGATTGAAGGGTCTGTTATACCCCTCTGAGTTCAACCTCGATCATGTCGTACATATCCTCCTGCTTGGATTCATGTTTTTGCAAGATGTCCTGTGAGGCATCTGCTACAACTTCGATGATGAGGTCAAATTCATCTACAGTGAGCACAGTCTACATATTAGTCAAGGTGGATATGGATTTCTTTTGGGAAGTGGGTTTCATGGGGGAAACCTTCCTTTTCTTCAATGGATCAGCCTCATCAACAGGATCCCTAGGCGGTGTTACTTCACCCTGCTTCTGCTGATCTTATTTTCCATTGGTCTCTTCTTGATCTACTTCATCATCACCCCCTCGACCAAGTGATACCTAAGAAGTTTCTTTTGATATGCTACTCAAGTTTTGGACCTCTTCGGTCTTCTTCCTTTTGTTGGGTCTAGGAGTATCCTTTGCTTCATGAGTGGTCTCAGGGTTGTCGATTAGTTCAGGGTCTGAAATTTCTGCGGGGTCAGCGAGGATGAGGAGCTCTGTAGACCAGACCTTGGTTATCTCTTTGAGGTCCTCCTCTGTGAGCTTGTAGTATGAATGAAGATCTTATTTATGCTCATTTGCGTGCATGGTGATATAAATGAAGTGTCGATCTGCACGAAACTTCATGAGGGGTTGAAACCGATGCAGGGTGTTTGACATCAAGCGAGGGACAAATTCGATAGCCCTCTTTAGTTGGAGATAATATGTATGAAATACTACATTCGACTGCCACTATTTTCCCATATCACTCAAGTAACAGAGCGTGGTGAGCTTCACAGCGAGCAGCACAAACGGCTCAATGTCCAGGAAGGTCACACCTTCTGGCATCTCCCAAGAGGTAAATGCGATGAGGATCAGGAGCCAGCTAAAGTGGAACTCATAGCCATGATCCTGAGCTTCACGATAGTCTAATTCTAGTTGGTTGACCAAGTACTTTGCCCAGTTAATCTGGAGTCCTTCTACACATTTCCCGGTGAGGTCAACAACGAATCCTGTGACCTGTGTAGGTTTTTTCTTTCTCACGATATTTCCTGTGATCAACTGGTAGGCTAAGCACACTGCGTCATTCTGGATGGAAGCTACCTTGTAACCTCGCGTCCCCTTTTCTACATCGCCATATATGTCTTTGATCTTCTGTGCCAATGCGCGATCTATAGCCTTCCCTGGGTAGAAGTCCTATGAGTCAGGTCCCTGCATACTCAATCTGATGATGCTATGGATCAACATCGGATCGACTGTGATGTGTCATTCTAGCCATAGGTAGCTGCCATGGTAACATGAGAGAAATATCTTAACACACACGTTAACCTCCTGGTGCCTTCCAAAGTGTGGAATCTTCATTACATTCAAGAGGGTGGACTACACGAGGTTCATAGTCCATGGCTGGGGGATTATTTTCTAATTATTCCCCTTCGTCCTGGTCAATTATTTGTAAGGAGCGAGCATACTATAGTTCTTGCATTCTCCTAGGTTGAAGTCACTAAAATCACATAATTCATGAAGTCCCAAAATGAGAAACACTTTTTTATAGGCATGAGGTCACAACCTGTGGTCGCATAGGTGAAGCCCTCTCCTTGTGCATGTTCACACTGGTGGGGTTTCAATAGGGAATGTGGATCAAATAGAGGGATTTCAGCAGGAAATTGAAGAGATAATCTGGCTCGTGAATGAGAAATTATATTTATTTATCAAAGAAATCATGGGGGTGTTACAATGAAGAACATCTCGAAAAAACAAGTCTTCCTCAGGGAGAATCGGTTAAACAGACGGACATGTCCACCCTCTTACAACTAGTACAATATATGAATAATCATATAATAGCTTATGAGAGAAAGCGAAATGTCTCCTCTCTCACCCCTGGAGCTTCATCCTCTTCTACACCCCCCTTTAGAAATCCAATTGAAAATAATTTTCAGCCTAAAGCTATCATGCCTCGGAGTTGGTGTAAATTTTGTGAGGAACACCACGAGGAAACCACATATGAGGTAAAGAAGAGTACTAGAGATAAGATATTTGGTAAAATACCAGAAACTACCATCATTGTCCTAGATTTTGTAGATCCAAAAGATGTCATGATCATCAATACTAGGAATAAATCATACGCTCCCAAAGGCAAATATGATCCTCCCCGCAATTCTTCTAGCCCGAGCTCATCCTCACCAACCGCTACTTTTCAGGTTCCTAAGGTTCCTGACAGTCAAGGAACTATCTTCCCTCTCCCCTCTTCCAAATAAAATATTCTGAATCAGTTGGCCAACATCAAAGCAGATGAAACCCTTTTGGACATGGTTGTCATCCCTGAATAACAGAGGCATTTGAAACAATTCATGGAAGGAAAATATTATGTTGTATCCAACCTATATTAAGAGGTAAATGAAGAGGATTCATATGTAAATAAAGTAGGTGTACGTAAATTTAGATACCCTGTAAAAAATACCCCTTTTTTATATTTCTGTAAAAATTATGGATAAGATTGCCCATTGTTGCCTCATTGACGGCGGTTCGGGACCAAGTGTAATGTTGAAGATTATTTTGGAAGAGTTAGGCTTGTCTTATACAAATGAAAACACCAAAAGCATTCTCTCTTATAATAGTATACAACAAATGACCATAGGTGAGATTAAAGATGTGACCGTATTTTTGTGTGCACACCCTGAAATAATGACAACACTTAGTATTCAAGTAATTGATATGCCAATAAGCAATTACTCAATCATCTTAGGAATATATTGGAAATATTTGATAGGTGGATACCTCTCACTCGATGAGACACACTTATCCATTCCTTAGAATGGTAAAAACATCATATTCCTTAGAGAGGGAAGGATTTCACCTTGCATAGAGAGTGTCCCACAACCTAATGTGAACTATATCGAAGAATACCTAGGGGTGTATCCCATATTTGTCGATAAGGATAACATTCCCTTGGAACAAATTGATTTAGATGATGGTATGTGGCACATGCACTTTGATGGTTCATGCTCTAGTGAAGGTAATGGAGTTGGTATTATCTTATATTCTCATGTGGGGAAAATTCATAACTTTTCTTGCAGGTTGGAGTTTGCTTGCACAAACAATGTCACTAAATTAAAAGCTTTATTATTAAGCATTGAAAATGCCTATAATCTAGGTTGTGGTCACCTTACATTTTTTGGAGATTCCGAGCTTGTTATGAACCTTGTACGTAAGATATACTCTCCTAGCAACAAGTTGATGAAATGATACACCCAAACTGTTTGGGAACTTATCTCGAACCTATTATATTTCAACATTACTCATGTTAAGAGGTAATTGAACTCAATGACTGATCGGCTAGCTATTTTTGCAGCCTCTCCTAATCAACAAATTCTACCACACAAACCTGATTGTACTTATCAATCTCTATATCGTCCACATATCCTTGACAATGTAGAATCTTGGCAGGTCTTCCCTAGTGATGAGACCATTTGTGCTTTCATTCAAAATGAAGCTTATACTCCCAAGGAAATTATATCCATAGAAGATAACAAGATTCCTAAGGGCTTGACTCCTCTAGAGAGTTCATTTTCATCGAGTGATGTAGGCAATAAAGAGAAACATAAAGAAGAGGAGTCAAAAAGGAAGGTGGGTGAAACAATCTCCTTGAACATTGGGACACCCAAGTCTCCAACGAATGTTAAAATAGGTGCCCAATGTTTTGATGAAGAAAAAATGAAGTTTGCCAAGCTGCTTGGCGAATTTCAAGATATTTTTGCTTGGTCTTATGGGGATATTCGTGATTTTGATCCTACTCTTATACAACATGAAATTCTCATCAAGGAAGTCATAAAACCAGTTAGGAAAAAACAAAGACCTATCAACCCTGCACTGGAAGCAACTATTCGAAAGGAGTTGGAAAAACTCTTGAAATATGGAATCATCTTTCCAGTCAAATATTCTAAATGGGTTTCTAATTTGGTTCCTGTTCGGAAAACAACTGGTCAGATCAGATTATGCGTTGATTTTCATGCATTAAATCAGGCTAGTATAAAATATCACTTTCCTCTCCCTAACATGGAAATGATTTTTCAGCAAGTTGCAAGATCATAGATGATGTCCTTACTTGGTGTTTTTTCTGGTTACAATCAAATCAAGGTAAAAAGAGCGGATAAATATAAAACCACCTTTATTACTCATTGGGGTACCTTTTCTTATGAACGTATGTCTTTTGTCTTATCTAATGCAGGTGCCAATTCTCAAAGAGATATGAAAATAGCTTTCAACGATTTGATCGGCAAGATCATTTAGATCTACCTTGATGACTTAACTGTGTATTCGAAAAACCGATCAAATCATTTTGGTAATTTGAAAATAGTTCTCATGCGATGTAGGAAATTTGGTATCTCTCTAAATCCTTCTAAGTCCATTTTCGACATTACTAAGTGCAAGCTCCTTGGACACATTGTCTCCAATTTAGGAATAAGCATTGATCCTGAAAGGATTGTTGCTATCCTTAATCTTCCTGCTCCCACTTCCAAGAAGGAGGTTCAATATTTTATGGGTGTTATTGAATTCATCCGTAGGTTTGTTCCATATTTTGTTGTGATGGTCAAACCAATTCATAATATGCTTAAGCAAGATCGTTATTTTTCTTGGAAAGATGATGTCAAAAATTATTTTGTAGGGATCAAGAAAGAAATCAACTCTGCACCAGTTTTGGCGAAGCCGAATTTTGAGAAGGAATTCACGATATATACTAATGCCATCGAGGAAGCAGTTTCTTCTATCCTCATGCAAAATGATGGCCAAGGTAATGAAAAACTAGTGGCTTACATGATTCAAAGTTTGTCTGATGATGAATTTAAATATTCTTTTATTGAGAAACATGCTTTCACTCTTGTTAATGCTGTTGAAAAGTTTCGCCACTTCATATTAGGTAAGCATACGTTGGTAAAAGTCCCTTTACCTGCTATCAAGTTTTTCTCTCACAAACTTATCTTTCAGGGAAACTTTCACATTGGCTTTCCAAGATCCAGGAGCATGATTTAAATATCGTGACTTCTACCACTATCAAGGGATGTGACTTATCCCTTCACTTAGTTTAGCATGATGAAAATAGTGAAGAAATTGATGAACAGGATAGTTCTCTATCGACACTATTCTACATTGATAATCAAATCCTTCTTGTGTCTGAACATCCCTGGTATAAGAATTTAGTTTATTACGTACAAAACCAAAGTTGTCCAGACAACTTAGACACTCATCAAAGGAGAAGACTCTGTCTTGAATCCACAAGATATATAATTATAGGAGACTTCTTGTTTCAAATATCTATTGATGGTGTGTTGCTTCATTATGTAGACAATGAGGATGCACAAAAACTGTTGCAAGAAACTCATGGTTCTTCGAATTCTGTCATTCATGTAGGAGGTCATTTTTCTGCTAAAACCACTGCTTTCAAGATTATTAGAAAAGGATAGTATTGGCCTTCAATCTTTATGAGTGGCATACATTTACTATTGTTTTATTTGATGTTATTGCCATGATTCATTACCTGTTACACCTGCACAAGACACATGTTAGTAACAACATGAAACAAAAGCAATGGAAAGAATGGGAAAAATTCAAGAAAAGGAACTATACTATACTATGCTATACTATGTGCAAATGAAATAAAAAGGAATTAGTGTTAGTCCTAACTAGCAATGGTTAGTTTTTATACGAATTATATTGAGTTTTATTGGGCACATTTGATATATGTTATGGTATGTTTTTGGAAATGGTTAATATGGATTGTGGGGGCGCAATTGGAAAGCAATATGTCACAAGTTTCAAGGTATGTAATTATTGGCATGGGATTAATGGTATGGTTTTTGGATAGCTGTCGTGTACTACAAAATTGAATGGGTGGAAGATGGAAGCGAAGTGCAGTAAATGCACGTCACTCCATACTTCTCCCACTGGGTCATCACCCTTGCATGGTTATTGTTCATTTGGTTTTGTTGTGGTTAAGCTCCGAGATTCAAGACTAAAAGGAATTGCTTGACCAACTCGCCCTTTTCAAATACATTGGTTACAGGTATGGTTCTTTTATCCCATCCATGAATTCATTATGTGTATGAAACGAATGATGGCTCGGTAATGTGTTTATTTGTGTTTTCCTGAGATTGGAAAATATGTAAATGCGTGGGTATTTTCTTTGGAATGACTATATGGTTATTCATTTGAAAATAGAAAAATTGATTGGTTGAAGTCCTGATTTCATTGGCTATTCTATGTGGTGGAAATTGTGATGTCTCTCTATTGTTTTAATTAGTTATGGGTATTTTGTTGGAGGGTTTCGCTCTGTTTAGCCTTGTTGGCTGCCTCCTCACAGTTATGGTAACCATATCCAGTTGTATTCGGTTTCTATAGGGTTTCTTTGTATGTTTCAAACTACCTTTTGTTCACTGTGTATCCTCCAGAGCCATGTTTGTGGGTTATTCTCCTGGCTGTGGGATTATTTTTGTGGTATTGGCATCAACACAGCTGGTTATGGAGTGGCCATTACACCAAGAAGTATGATTTATGGTTATTGGTAATACTTGGGGTCTTCATTTCCATTGGCATTGTTATAAATTGTTTCGGCTCTTGAGAAAAGCACAAGGGTTATGCCTTTGCACATTCTTGGTATTGGTTACTATCCATTGAGAAATCATTGCTCCTCTGTATCGTTGTCTACCCTACCTGATGTTGAATTGTCAAACTATTACACAAGCTGAGAGTTACAAAAGCCTGTGGTTTCACTGTGCTTTTGGAAAGGTTTTTCACCTACTATTGATATGGTCGACCTCCAATCTCCTTATGTTTTGGTGACTGAGAGAACTCTTGATTATTTCTTGTGTTCATGGTTACAGAGCCCAATTTTGATAACCCCAACTAGTCGCACTCTAGTTGGGTATCTTGTTGACTATCATAAATTGGTTGAGTTGTTATGACAATGGTTTTGAGTATTGTCTTGTCTCTATTTGATCAGGTTGTTGAAAAGTTGTAATTGGGGATGAGAATTGGTATACACTCGGTGCCTCCTTTTATTGTGACAGTTGCATCGATAACCTAGCTCGTTTTTTCGAGTAAATTGGTTGATTGGGAGTAAATGGTAATGTACAGTCACATGGTTGCCTCTTTTCATTATGCATTGGTTGTTGTGTTCCTACAGCGTGGTATCAATTGAATTTGGTGGTTGTTGTGTGTTTGATTAGTCCCGATCGGGATCATTGCAAGTCGGAAAGTTGGTGACTGTGACTCGGTTGTTTACTGTGTATGGTTTATAGATACATCGTGCATCATTTTGTTTTATTTTACCATCATGTTAATGTTAAAG
>ML795617.1:269345-290806 GCA_009831015.1 Picea engelmannii
TTGTGTATCTAAGTGAGGAGCTAGCCTCCTTATTTATACAAGACTAGCACGTGTGAAGTGTCTCTTCACTGGCAAAGCTGACTTCTCCAATTGGGTGGTTATAACCACCTTTATTATATTTTGGGGCCTCTTGATATATTCTTGGGCCGACTTCTTCTTTTGCCTTTTACAATTACATTATGACCAATCCGCAAAAGGGGATTTGGTCCTTTATAATAACCGACATGATCAATCCACAATGGGGATTGATCCAATGAATAATATATCAAATAATAATAAGAATACACTTTGCAGTTACATTATTTTAACACATCAGAGGCGAAGCATGGGTTTTGTAGTATGGTTTCATTGCAAATTTAATTGTTAATATTGTCAAAAGAATGGAATCGGGCAAGTTTTAAAAGAGTATTCAACTCAGAAAATACCTGTGTCTATGTTTGATTTGGGAAATTGTGAATTATGGGCAGTGGTTGATATACTATAGAAATATATGCTCGGAAATATGACCGTGTGTTCCTTTTGATTTGTTTAAATGAAAAGAAACATGTATCCTATTAATAAGACTGTTGAAAGGCATAATGTTTCTGAGTATGATTAGAGATTGTGTTAATGGAAAAAGTTTGAATATTGAATGTGGGACATTGAACAAGTTTTAACACACAGTAATTGTTTAATTGGTGTTGGATCATTTGTACTGGATACATAATTGTTTTTATGGATTAGCTAATTGGTTTTTTGAACAATATTCATTCTTTTCCCTACCATTATTTCACTTTTCGCACATTACAACTCCCCTCACCTTCCCATATTCATTATCCACTCCCTTTTCTTAAAATTTAATTATAGTTAAGATAAGTTTTGTGTTATAACAGTTAAAGGATCGCACAAGGATAAATTACAGTGATATATTCTTTTGATTTACGATACAGTTGATTGTTTGATGTTTGTGAGTAGTAATCATGATCTATTCCCCTTCATTTTAACATTTTTTTCTAAATACAATCCCTCACATATCCCAAAACCCTTGTTCACCCCCTGCTCATTGACAAGTGTTAAACGATTTGTATGGATTGGATTGCATGAGTTTGATATGTTGTTGAGCCAAATTTTGTTTCATATTTAAAAGAGTTACCATGTATGGTGGTTGAAGAAACTATTTGCTGATCAATAATTCATACAAGAATGAGCTTTTTTAGCAGAGGTAGCCATGGTCGGGGTAACATAGGAGGAGAAAATTGGAACAGGGGCCCTAGAAGACCAAGGTTCTCTATACACTTTGATGCAGACTCACAAGAGTTAGGCCAACTATTTCAAGATGCATTTTTTAACTGGATTTGGAAAAGAGTGGTCCAACCTAGGCCATAAAGGCTTCCCTTACAAGCCCCACATGTCCTTGGTATTACAGTGCCCCCTCATGTTTCACTACAACCTAAAATCCCTGAAAATGACGAATGGAAAGAGATCTTCCACCCAACTGTCTCCCAACATCGTGGCTGGCCTAACTTGTCTCTACCTGCTCCTCCACCTGTTAATAAGATTGTCTAAGTTTCCCCTGTCCACTCACCAGTACAATATTCCCATGCAAGAAAAAGGTTAAAAAATGAGTCCCACCATGCTCTTGACAAAGGAAAAGTCATTTTTTCCCCCTCCTCACCATCAAATGACTCTTCCAAATCCATGTCCTCTCACATGCATTTGAGATATGGTTTCTCTCATGTGAACAGTGATATTAGGCCTAAAGGCTCCACACAACCTAAGGCAAATTGATAGATATCTAAGGGTGACAACAAAAACAAGGGAATGATTGCCTCTCAGAGTGAAAAATATGGATTTTAAGTGTTTTTATTTATTGATTATTGAGAACAGTTGACTTCTGAAATTTTGGACAACACACTTTTTTGGATATATGGGTAATATATTTTTGGAAATAATTTCAATTATCATCGATATAAATTGTCAAAATATGAAACTGATGATGGGAGTCACAAGGAGAGATGTTTTGTTTTATTAAATAGTTGTGTTATGATTGTTAAATAACTAAAGGGAGTCACAAGGGATCCCACCTACTAGTTATTATTTATTAAAACCCTTATTATGATTTTATTGTTTTTCCCCCTTAACTAAAAGGTTGGTTGAGTTTTAGTTAATTTAACTAAAGAAGTAGTTCAACTACTTCAACTAATTATAATTGCTTAAAGGCAAAAGGAAAGGGAGGAACAAGAGGAGAATAGAAGGAGAAGCATACTAAGGTCTTCTCTTTGAGTTTTGTTGAGATAATTCATTTTTCATTCATTCTTTCATTCATTAGAAACCTAATTATCTTTTATGATAGCATGGTCCTATTGTAGACAACAATATTCAGGGCTGAATTACATCATTCAAACACTTGTTTTTCAGAGGTGTTGATCTATATTTGATGGTCTATGTAGAATTGTCTTTTTTGTGAATTAAATTTCATGATTGACAAAGGCTATTGTGCAAAGTCGAGTGGGAAACAACCTGTGGCAAGTTGGTCCAACTTTTAATGTTCATTTTGTTTTTACTTTCTGTCAGAAGTCATTTTGTATGAATCATCAGGGACATCTAAGTTTAACTTTGGTCCAAAACTTCCTCAGGGAATTTTGTAAAGAGAACGATTATTTTTATGAATTGGAATGAAATAAACGATTGCTTTATGTCTCATCTGTTTTGATTATTGACTTGGTGTCTTTACTTTTGTCTCTATATTTATTCCAACATCTGTTATATTCAGAAAATTATATAAATAATAAATTTTCCAGCAATATTTCATCTAAAAAAAATCAGCCTAAGCACTTGTAATCAATACTTGTGAATTAGGATACAAATTTTGTTGGCTATAAACATAGGGTGATATTCTCATCTATCTTGCTTTGGCCAAGAAAGATATGAAAATGCTTGAGTAATATCATCTCATATATTTTCCTCAACATTTCTTTGGCAACCATACTGGGGAGATCTTAAATATCTCTCTAGTTTATTGTTATGCTTGATTATCATCGAATACATCTATTTTTCTGATATTTATTCTTTGACTATTTTATTTCTTAATGACTATACCTGTTGCAAGGTAGCCCAATATTGAGCCTGGTCTTCAAGATCAGACCAACATTTCTTTGAATTTGTTTAACACCATTTTAGACACTGCTAATACTCGGCTTGAGCTTAATCATTCATGGGCAACAATTGAACTAGACATTAGTGCCCAAGAACATTGGTAGGCTAGATGTAGACAACCTAGAAATCAGAAATAACCTTCTTGTTCCTTCAACTTTGACCTTCTTTTCATGTCCTTAGACCCTCGTGTTTCTAGGAGAAGAAGAGGTTTATCACCTGAAATCAATCCTATTGTTGAAATAGGAGGAAGGAACGTTTTGTTATCTACCCAACAAAGTGCTCTAAGGAGAGCCTTGTCTGATTCATCCAGTTCGTCTTTATCTCCCTTACCTATCATCCACAAGATGGCATCTAGTGGTGGTTCTGGTGGCACTAGAAGTGCTTCCTCCTCTCATTATTCATCTTCGTCAGTGATTGGTAGCTTATATAGCCACCATGTCCCTGTCTAATCTACCACAAACCCCAAAAAGTCATTAAAAAGTATGGGATTTTTCAATTTGAAGAAGACGCTACAACCACACCGTGGCATGTTTCCTCTCCTCTTAACCTAGCACTTGTTACTCTTCCACTTCCTAAATTCAAAGATCATCTTCCTAGGTTTTCGGGGAATAAAAATGTCACTACAAATGAACACCTAGTGGCAATTTCTAATGCATGTCACAACATAGGACCCAATGACAACGATACTTGCATGCACTTAATTGTCAATTCCTTGGAAGGAAAGGCTGCGACCGATTTATTTGACCTTCCTCCTAAGATTCTGTCTACTTGGGAGGAGCTAGTCTATTGGTTCAAATCCACCTATGGGAAATATAAAATCCTAGATGAGTATTTACGGGAGTACAATAGCATCGCCTATAAACATGGTGAGACCATCAAGTCCTTCAACTTGTGTTTCACTAAGTTATACAATCAAATCCCCGAACTCATTCAACCTCAGAACCAAGCCACTTTCATGCATTGTTATAATGCATTACCTTCCCCCTACCATCATAGGCTTGAGGAAAAGGCCATTGATAACCTAAGTTTCGGTCTACATACATGTTTGGAGTATGAAGAATAGCTCGAAAGAATAGGTCTTCCTCAAAGAGAATCAGTTAAACATGCGGACATTTCCGCCCTCTTACAACTAGTACAAGATATGAATAATCATATAATATCTTATGTTAGAAAGGGAAATGTCTCATATCTCACCCCTGGAGCTTCATCCTCTTCTACACCCCCCTTTATAAATCCAATTGAAAATAATTTACAGCCTAAGGCTATCGTGCCTCGAAGTTGGTGTAACTTTTGCGAGGAACACCACGGGGAAACCAAATGTGAGGTAAAGAAGAGTGCCAGAGATAAGATATTTGGTAAAAGAACAAAAACTACCATCGTTGTCCTAGATTTTGCAGAGCCAGAAGATGTCATGATCATCAATACTAGGAGAAGTATGGAGTGACAAGGGCCAACAACACACCCTGAAATAAGGACAACCCTTTGTATTCAAATAATTGATATGCTAGTAAGAAATTACTCAATCATCTTAGGAAGATATTGGAAAGCTTTGACAGGTGGATACCTCTCACTCGACGAGACACACTTATCCATTCCTCAGAATGGTAAAAACATCATATTCCTTAGAGAGGGAAGGATTTTACCTTGCATAGAGAGTGTCCCACAACCTAATGTGAACTATATCGAAGAACACCTAGGGGTGCATTCCATATTTGTCGAGGAGGATAACATTACCTTGGAACAAATCGATTTAGATGATGGTATGTGGCACATGCACTTTGATGGTTCATGCTCTAGTGAAGGTAATGGAGTTGGTATTATCTTATAATCTCATGTGGGGAAAATTCATAACTTTTCTTGCACGTTGGAGTTTCCTTGCACAAAAAATGTCACTGAAATTGAAGCTTTATTATTAGGCATTGAAAATGCCTATAATCAAGGTTTTGGTCACCTTACAGTTTTTTGAGATTCCGAGCTTGTTTTGAACCTTGTACTTAAGATATACTCTCCTAGAAACAAGTTGATGAAATGATACACCCAAACTATTTGGGCACTTATCTCAAACCTATTATATTTCAACATTACTCATGTTAAGAGGAAATTGAACTCTATGGCTGATCGGTTAGTTGTTTTTGCAGCCTCTCCTAATTGACAACTTCTGCCACACATACCTAATTGTACTTTTCAATCTCTATATCGTCCACATATCCCTGAAAATATAGAATCCTGGAAAGTCTTCCCTAGTGATGAGAGCATCTGTGCTTTCATTCAAAATGAACCTTATAATCTCAAGGAAATTATATCCATAGAAGAAAACAAGATTCCTAAGGGCTTGAGTCCTCTAGAGAGTTCATTTTCATCGAGTGATGTAGGAAATAAAGAGAAACATAAAGAAGAGGATTCGAAAAGGAAGGTGGGTGAAACCATATCCTTGAACATTGGGACACCCGAGTCTCCAAAGAATGTTAAAATAGGTGCCCAATGTTCTGATGAAGAGAAAATGAAGTTTGCCAAGCTTCTTGGCAAATTTCAAGATGTTTTTTCTTGGTATTATAAGGATATTCGTGTTTTTGATCCTTCTCATATACAACATGACATTCCCATCAAGGAAGGCATAAAACTAGTTAGGAAAAAACAAATACCTATCAACCCTGCACTGGAAGAAACTATTCGAAAGGAGTTGGAAAAACTCTTGAAAGTTGGAATCATATTTCTAGTCAAATATTATGAATGGGTTTCCAATTTGGTTCTTGTTCGGAAAAAAACTAGTCAGATCAGATTATGCGTTGATTTTCGTGCATTAAATCGGGCTAGTATAAAATATCACTTTCCTCTCCCTAACATGGAAATGATTTTCGAGCAAGTTGCAGTGTCACAGATGATGTCCTTACTTTACAGTTTTTACAATTATAATCAAATCAAGGTAAAAAGGGAAGATAAATATAAAGCCACCTTTATTACTCGTTGGGGTACCTTTGCTTATGAACGTATGCCTTTTGTCTTATCTAATGCAGGTGCCACTTTTCAAAGAGATATGAAAATATCTTTCGACGATTTGATCGACAAGATCATTCAGATCTGCCTTGATGACTTAACTATGTATTCTAAAAATCGATCAGATCATTTTGGTAATCTGAAAAGAATTCTCATGTGATGTAGGAAATTTGGTAGCTCTCTAAATCCTTCTAAGTCCATTTTCTCCGTTACCAAGGGCAAGCTCCTTGGACACATTGTCTCTGATTCAGGAATAAGCATTGATCCTGAAAGGAGTATTGCTATCCTTAATCTACTTGCTCCCACTTCCAAGAAGGAGGTTCAATATTTTATGGGTGTTATTAAATTTTTCCGTAGGTTTCTTCCTATTTTGTTGTGATGGTCAAACCAATTCATAATCTGCTTAAGCAAGATCGTTCTTTTTCTTGGACAAATGATGTCGAAAATTCTTTTCTAGGGATCAAGAAAGAAATCAGCTCTGCACCAGTTTTGGCAAAGCTGGATTTTGATAAGGAATTCATGATATATACTAATTCCACTGAGGAAGCAGTTTCTGTTATCCTCATGCAAAATGATGACCAAGGTAATGAAAAACTAGTGGCTTACATGAGTCAAATTTTGTTTGATGATGAATTTAAATATTCTTTTATTGAGAAATATGCTTTCACTCTTGTTAAAGATGTTGAAAAGTTTTTCCACTTCATCTTAGGTAAGCATACATTGGTAAAATTCCCTTCACATGCTGTCAAGTTTTTTCTCTCACAAACTTATCTTTCAGGGAAGCTTTCACATTAGATTTCCAAGATCTAGGAGAATGATTTAAATATCGTTATTTCTACCACTATCAAGGGATGTGACTTAGTCCTTCACTTAGCGCAACATGCTGAAAATAGTGAAGAAATTGATGAACATGATAGTTCCCTATCAACACTATTCTACATTGATAATCAGATCCTTCCTGTGTCTGAACATCCCTGGTATAAGAATTTAGTTTACCACTTACAAAACCAAAGGTGTCCAAACAACTTAGACACTCATCAAAGGAGAAGACCCCGTCTTGAATCCACAAGATACATCATTCTAGGAGACTTCTTATTTCGAAGATCTGTTGATGGTGTGTTTCTTTGTTGTGTAAACAATGAGGATGCACAGAAACTATTGCAAGAAACTCATGGTTCTTTGAATCTTTTCATTCATGTAGGAGAACATTTTTCTGCTAAAACCATTGTTTTCAATATTATTAGAAAAGGATACTATTGGCCTTCAATATTTTGTGACTCTTATGTTTTTTCGAGATCTTGTGACAGGTGAAAAAAAATTGCAGGGAAAGAACACCTTTCAACCATGCCATTACAACATGTCCTCCTAAACTTTCCTTTTTCAAACTAGGGATTGGATTGTATTGGTCCTATTAATCCTCCATATTCAGTAGGGAAAGTTTTTATTTTGATAGCCATAGACTATTTTACGAAGTCGGCTGCAGTTGTCCCACTTAAGCATTCAACGGATGATCAAGTGATTTCTTTCCTTGAAAATAACATCTTTTACAGATTTGGTCTTCCATTGGAAATTATTATAGACAATGGTCCCACTTTCATTTATGCTAAGATGACCCAATTTTTAGCTAAGTTGGGGGTTAAAAATTTCACCTCATCAACTTATTATCCCCAAGGAAATGGGTAGGCTGAGTCTACCAACAAGAATCTGGTGAGAATCATCAAAAGGCTCATCGAAGATAAGCCTCGTCAATGACACACTCTCCTCATGTACTCCCTTTGGGCAGATTGAACTACTGCCAAGGTAAGCACTGGTTGCACTCCTTTCCAGATTTTTTATGGTCAAGAAGCCATCTTGCCTACTCAGTTGGAACTTTCTTCCTTGAGGTTGATGCTACAGATCGAAGAATTAAATTATTTGGATGTTTCACAAAGGATAAATGCACTCCTAGCTTTAGAGGAGAAAAGGATGTTTGCCTTGGATAATATAGAAAGGAGACATCAGACTATTAAGAAGTGTTTCAACAAGAGTGTCAAAACTGTCAAATTTAAAGTCAATGAAAAGGTATTGATGTGGGATTCAGCTCATGTTGATAGGGGAAGACACTCAAAATTTCAAAAAATATGGCTAGGTCCTTTCAAGATCACTTTTGTCCTAGGTACTAACTCTTACATTATAAAAGATTTACAAGGCCGATTGTTTTCCTACAACACTAATGATTCTCACTTAAAACACTACATGGAACCAACTTGAAAAGTTCTAACATTGTTTGGGTTTTATGTATATTAGTAGTCTATTTTTGCTTTCATTTTCACCACTAATTTTCAATTCTTCTTTTACAGTAGTTTAAATTCTTATTTTCATTTAATAAGCTTCCTGCTGCTTTTGCAATCCTGTCATTTTATTTTTTTTGTTTTTAAATGTTGCGGTCTCATTTATGTCATGAATTTTATTGATTTTCATCTTTTTAGTTTAATTTCGGTCAAGAATAAGATGTTGGATCATTTCTACCAAAGTGACACTCCTGCAAGGTATTGTTAGTCAATAACAATCAAGCTTACACAACTATTACGATATTCCCCCTGAAAGCATAATTGAATTTTTTATTTTCTTTCACTATTGTCTTATAAATAAATTTGTTATTTCTCGCTTCTTCTTTCCATTTCTTCATCCATTTGAGATTTAAAAGAGCAATTCCATAAAAAAATTCTTCTTAACGTCAAGAGAAAATTCTGGTCGAATGATTATGCATACAAGGATAAACTCCCTCATACTTAACATTTTTCATGAATTATTACCAAATTCCCAGTCATTTTTCCATTAAATATGCTCACTTCCCCCTGTTGCATAATTATTCTGGTTATACCTTCTTGATCTGATGTTCTTGGTCCATGAGACCATACATTCTGAGTTCTTAATCTGTTGGAAATAGATCTCCCTGTGGAGTCTCCAGTTTGTTGACGATAAAAATCACAACGAGGATTTCTCCCGCAAAGTATTGCTAAAGAATATTATTTAAACTATGTTAATGATATATAAAACTAGTAGGTGGGCCCCCCTTGTAGAATGGAGGCTCAGAGATAGTCTATTCATATATTTTATGTTGTTGTTTTGATGTTGCTTACAGGGTTCTATATGGTTGATGATGCAATCTTGATTTTGTTTGCGACATAATGGTAGATGGATAATGCATTTTATGTGATGATGATGTTATTATAAGCTCTAAATTCCATCTTATGAGTGGCATACATTTACTATTGTTTTATTTGATGTTATCGCCATGATTCATTACTTGTTACACCTGCACAAGACACATGTTAGTAACAACATGAAACAAAAGAAATGGAAAGAATGGGAAAAATTCAAGGAAAGGAACTATACTATACTATGCTATACTATGTGCAAATGAAATAAAAAGGAATGAGTGTTAGTCCTAACGAGCAATGGTTAGTGGCTATATGAATTATATTGAGTTATATTGGGTGCATTTGATATATGTTATGGTATGGTTTTGGAAATGGTTAATATGGATTGGGGTGGCGCAATTGGAAAGCAATATGTTGCAAGTTTCAAGGTATGGAATTAATGGCATGGGATTAATGGTATGGTTTTTGGCTGGCTGGCATGTACTAGCGTGTACTACGAAATTGAATGGGTGGAAGATGGAAGCAACGTGTAGTAAATGCACATCACTCCAAAATTCTCCCACTGGGCCATCACCTTTGCATGGCTATTGTTCATTTGGTTTTGTTGTGGTTAAGCTCAGAGATTCAAGCCTGGAAGGAACTACTCGACTAACTCTCCCTTTTTAAAGACATTGGTTACATGTATGGTTATTTTCGCCCATCCATGAATTTGCTCTATGTATGAAATGAATGATGGATCGGTAATGTGTTGGTTTATGTTTTCTTAAGATTGGAAACTATGTAAACGCATGGGTATTTTCTCTGGAATGACAGTGTGGTTATTCATTTGCAAATAGAAACAATGATTGGTTGAAGTCGTGATTTTTTTGGTTGTTCTGTGTGGTGGAAACTATGATGGATCTTTGTTGTTTTAAGTAGTTATGGGTATTTTATTGGAGGGTTTCTCTCTGTATAGCCTTGTTGGCCACCTCCTCACAGTTATGGTAACCATATTCGATTGTGTTTGATTTCTATAGGGTTGTTGTGTATGTTTAGAACTACCTTTTGGTCACTGTGTATCCTCCAGAGCCATGTTCGTGGGTTATTCATCTGGTTGTGGGATTGTTTTTTTGGCATTGGCATCAACACAGTTGGTTATGGGGTGGCCATTATGCCAAGAAGTATGCTTTATGGTTATCGGTAATACTTGGGGTCTGCATTTCCATTGGCATTGTTATAAATTGGTCCAACTCTTGAGAAAAGTGCAAGAGTTATGCCTCTGCGCATTCTTATTATTGGTTATTGTCCAGGGAGAAATTGTTGCTCCTTTGCATCATTGTCTACCCCACATGGTGTTGAAATGTCACAATATTACACAAGCTAAGAGTTATAAAATCATGTGGTTCAACCGTTCTTGTTTAAATTTTTTTCACCTACTATTGATATGGTCGACCTCCAATCTCCCTGTGTTTTGGTGACTGAGTGAACTCTTGATTATTTCTTGTGTTCATGGTTACAAAGCCCGATTTTGATAACCCCAACCAATCACACTATTGTCAAGTATCTTGTTGAGTGTCATAAATTGGTTGAGTGGTTATGACAGTGGTTTTGATTATTGTCTTGTCTCTGTTTGATCGGGTTGTTGGAAAGTTGTAATTGGGGATGATAATTTGTATACAATCGCTACCTCCTTTTGTTGTGACAGTTACATCGATAACCTAGCTCATTTTTTTGAGTAAATTGGTTGATTGGGAGTGAATGGTAATGTACAGTCACAGGGTTACCTATTTTCGTTATGCATTGGTCGTTGTGTTCCTACAACGTGGTATCAATTGAAGTTGGTGGTTATTGTGTGTTTTATTAGTCCTGATCGGGATCATTGCAAGTTGGAAAGTTGGTGACTATGACTTGGTTGTTTACTATGTATGGTTTATGGAGACATCGTGAATCGTTTTGTTTTATTGCACCATCAGAGACGAAGCACGAGTTTTGTAGTATGGTTTCATTGCAAATTTAATTGTTGATATTGTCAAAAGAATGGAATTAGGCAAGTTTTAAAAGAGTCTATTCAACTCAAAAAAGACCTATGTCTATGTTTGATTTGGGAAATTGTGAATTATGGGCAGTGGTTGATATACTATAGAAATATATGTTGGGCAATATGATTGCGTGTTCTTTTTTATTTGTTTAAATGAAAAGAAAATAAATGAAAAGAAACAAGTATCCTCTTAATAAGATTGTTGAAAGGCATAGTGTTTCTGAGTATGATTATACATTGTGTTAGTGGAAAAGTTTGAAGATTGAATATGGGACAGTGAACAAGTTTTAACACACAGTAATTATTTAATTAGTGTTGGATCATTTGTATTGGATACATAATTGTTTTTATGGATTACTTAATTGTTTTTTCGAACAATATTCGTTCTTTTCCCTACCATTATTTCACTTTCCTCACATTACAACTCCCCTCGCCTTCCCATATTCATTATCCACTCCCTTTTCTTAAAATTTAATTATAGTTAAGATAAGTTTTGTGTTATAACAGTTAAAGGATCGCACAGGGATAAATTACAATGATATGTTCTTTTGATTTACGATACAGTTGATTGTTTGATGTTTGTGAGCAGTAATCATGATCTATTCCCCCTCATTTTAACATTTTTCTCTAAATGAAATCCCTCACATATCCCCAGAACCCTTGTTCACCCCCTTCTCATTGACAAGTATTAAAATATTTGTATGGATTGGACTACATGAGTCTGATATGTTGTTGAGCCAAGTTTTGTTTCATATTTAAAAGAGTTGTCATGTATGGTTGTTGAAGAACTATTTTCTAATCAATAATGCATACAGGAATGATATTTTTCAGTAGAGGTAGCCATGGTCAGGGTAACAAAGGAAGAGGAAATTGGAACATGGGACCTATAAGGCCAAGGTTCTCTATACACTTTGATGCAGATTCGCAAGAGTTAGGCCAGCTATTTCAAGCTTGATTTTTTAATTGGATTGGGAAATGAGTGGTCCAACCTAGACTAGAAAGGCCTCCCTTCCAAGCCCTACATGTCCCTGGTATCCCCGTGCCCCATCATGTTTCACTACAACCTGAAATCCCTAAAAACGATGGATGGAAAGAGATTGTCCACCCGACAGTCTCCCAACACCGTGGCTGGCCTAACTTGTCTCTACCTGCTCCTCCACCTATTAATTAGATTTTCCAAGCTGCCCCTGTCCACTCACCAATTCAGTTTTCCCATGCAAGAAAAAGGTTAAAAATCGAGGCTTGTCATGCTCCTAGCAAAGGAAGATCTGTTGTTTCCCCCTCTTCACCCTCAAATGACTCTGCCAAATCTGTGTCCTCCCGCATGTATTTGAGAGATGATTGTGCTCATGTGATCAGTGAGATTAGGCCTAAAGGCTCCACACAGCCTAAGGAAAATTCAGAGAAATCTAAGGGTCACAACAACAACAAGGGAAAGATTTCCTCCCAGAGTGGAAAATATGGATTTTAAGTGTTTTTATTTATTGATTATTGAGAAAAGTTGACTTCTGAAATTTTGGACAACACACTTTTTTGGATATATGGGTAATATATTTTTGGAAATAATTTCAATTATCATTGATATAAATTATCAAAATATGAAAGTGATGATGGGAGTCACAAGGAGGGATGTTTTTTTTAATTAACTAGTTGTGGTATGATTGTTAAATAACTAAAGGGAGTCACAATGGGTCCCGCCTACTAGTTATTATTTATTAAAACCCTTATTATTATTTTATTATATTTACCCCTTAACTAAAAAGTTGGTTGAGTTTTATTTAATTTAACTAAATAAGTAGTTCAACTACGTCAACTAATTATAATTGCTTAAAGGCAAAAGGAAAGGAAGGAACAAGAGGAGGATAGAAGGAGAAGCATACTAAGGTATTATCTTTGAGTTTTGTTGAGATAATTCAGTTTTCATTCATTCTTTAATTCATTGGAAGCCTAATTCTCTTTCATGATAGCAGGGTCCTATTGTAGACAACAAGATTCAGGGCTGAATTACATCATTTAGACACTTTTTTTTCAGAGGTGTTGATCTATATTTGATAGTCTATGTAGACTTGTCTTTTTTGTGAATTAAATTTCATGACTTACAAAGGCTATTGTGCAAAGTTGAGTGGGAAACAATCTGTGGCAAGTTGATCCAGCTTTTAAAGTTTAGATTTTCTTACTTTCTATTAGAAGTCCTTTTGTATGATTCATCGGGGACATCTAAGTTTGACTTTGGTCCAAAACTTCCTTAGGGAATTTTGTAAAGAGAATGGTTATTTTGATGAATCGGAATGAAATAAACAATTTCTTTATGTCTCGTCAGTTTTGATTATTGACTTGGTGTCTTTACTTATGTCTCTATATTTATTTCAGAATCTGTTATATTCAAAAAATTATATAAATAATGAACTTTTCATCAAGCTTTCATCTAAAAAAAAATCATCCTAAGCACTTGTAATCAATACTTCTGAATTAGGATACAAATTTTGATGGCTATAAACATAGGGTGATATTCTCGTCTATCTTTCTTTAGCCAAGCAAGATCTGAAAATGCTTGAGTAAGATCATCTCATATATTTTCCTCAACATGGTCGTAGCGCAAGGGGGTTGAACCATGGTAAAACATGGTGTCTCTATGTATGTTTACGTTATGTTTTGATTTATAATGGATGGATGAATGAATGAATGAATGAATCTGTTAGAGTTAGAATGCAGCACGCACTGGATCAATTATTTTATTTTACTGCATAATGAATGTTAAGGAATGAATATGATTAGAGAATGATATATATGAGGAGTATTGAAGTATAATTACATCTAACACTCCCATTAGCATCATCCCTTCCACAATTGTAGACATTTAGGTCATGCAATCACCCATAATCCATCTCGGGTGAGACTACGTTGTGCACTTTGTGCTTTCCTTTTGGTCTCCGGAAGGGATGATGGTTTCTAGGGTTTTTTTGGAGAACTAAGGTGTAACCTGGGTCAGCCCACACATCCAACATTAATACACCATGACAAAGCATAGTCGATATAATTAATATAAAGGCTTCTTATTGTTCCATTCTAAAACAAAGGAAGTTAAACAACATAGCTACTTACAAATTGTTCAATTAAACCTTGATACTTCAACATATACTTACAAGCCTCACTTAACCTAATATTGATGAATTATTCAGTTGGCTCTTCTTTGTATGTTATCACCTATTAGAAGATATCCATGGAAGAGTGTAAATTAATTATTTAAATATAAATATCACAACAAATATGAAATCTTAGATAAGGTTGAAAACATAAGTACTCACAAACTTTGCAATCAACCCTTCTCTTCCTTGTTGGCTTGTCTTATGTGCTAAATGGGTTCCATTTTTTTTCTTTTCTACAACAAAAAAAAAATTGAAAATTAGTATTTCATATATGATAATTAAATTTAATGTACATAAAAGAATAAATGAATGATTGCATGCCTCAATGCACATTGTTGTTGGGATGCCTCCTCTTGTGATGAAATTATGTTAATTTATTTTACCATCTCCTTGCACATTTTTTTGGACATCCCTACCAGCATGTATTGTTTTTTCCCTCGTTTGTCACTTGGAATTTTCCTAATCTTCCTAAAAAATGAAAAAGAACAATGATTTTTTTTAAATCAACATGAAAGTAAATATAGAAAAAAAATTAATTTGGTAATTTTTGGAACATAATATAGAAAAACATGTTTAGTAATAATACTTTTCAAACAATTATTTTTTGGTATTGTAAGTTTTTTCTGTTGTAAGTCTCACAGGTCTCGTTGACCATTTATTTAGAAATGACTCATGTAGTTTATATATAACATGATTCTTGGAGTTATTGGATTGATTTTTATATTGTAAGTGGAAAGTATGTCTACACATTCATTCCACTATATCCCTAAAATTTCTGTAAAACAATTTTCCCCTCTCATTAACTTATAGAACCACTCCAAATGAACTAATGGCCAAGCTATCATCATCATTTACATCCTTCATAATTTTTTTCCTCTTAGGATATCTTTTCGTTCCATCACTATCAGTCCCTACGTAACATTAAAAAAATGTGAAATTGAGAGTTTAAAACTTGTTAGCAATTAATGTTAATAAATTATTTTTTAGTAAAAAGTCGAAGAAAAACTTCATGTTGATTACCTTTTGATCCATTTAATTCCTCTCTTTGCAAGACTTCCATAAATATTTTATGCACTTTTTCTCTCAGATTGTGAAAAATATTTGTGAACAATCTTATTTATTTTCTTCAAGCTTTTACTCTATGTTATCACTCTATAAATTTCCTTGGCTGCAAAAAACAATCCTAGAGGTAACCAAAAACCTACTTTCAGACTGGAAGCTAGCCTCCTACCAGTCCAAAGAGGGCTCTCTCCTAACAGTTCTTCAATCAATGCAAGGGATATATTCTATGTGGATGAAAAGTGTATAAAATGGTTGGTAGGGTTGAGAGAAACACCCATTGGGCATGGAGTCATAAGGGATATCTATTCTAGGTTTTCATAACTTAGTATAAAAGCATTTAATCTTAGAGGCCAGAAAACCACCTATTGCTAGACTTATAATATATAAAGCATGGATAGATGAAAAAGAAAACACTCAAATCTACAAAAAGCATTCAAATTAAATGAATTATGTATAAACTTATCAAACTGAAAGTGAATATCTAAAATTAGACAGACACAGAGCATAATGAAATGAATTTTTCATCAAAGATCTTACTCAAATGAAGAACATATTTAATGATAACAAAGAAGGAGAAAATACACTAGTAATACAGACTACAATAACTAAACACGGGAATCTCTGAGTAAATAAATGAAACACTTATATGTAGACCTTTAATTAATATCTAGGAAATATGACAATATCAACAGTCTTTCTTACTAAACACTTGACCCTTTTACATTATTTTTCATCGTAATAAATAGCATTAAATTTCCTTCTAACTCTATGAAGTCAAAATAGTTAGGGTTTCATACCCAAAATAAGTTACAACTAATTAAACTACTTCTTTAACAGACTATTAACTAAATTGTTGTGGGTTCCTACAATTCAGGGTTTGATTTCTTGACAAAATTATACAACCCTAATGAATGTATGTTACATATCCAAGTGGAAAAATGATTCATTATTCGATATTGATGCTAACATGGTGAACTCATCCTATCTGGTAGCTGAAAATTTTTCTTCATGTGTTGACTGGTGATTTCATAGAAACCAGGCAATTTGCTGCGAAATCTCTATTTTAACGGTTTCGCAACAAAAGTTGTTGCGAAATATCTGTTTTTGCTTGTCGATGTTGAAAAAGGCTTCAAGCTTGATCCAAAACCTTGAGATGAATTCACAAAAGAAAAAACATGATTTATCTTGAGTGTTACCAGACTATTCCACCGCAACATTGGCCAACAAGTCCAAATTTTCTTTTGCAATTTGTTCCTTCTTTACTCTGTCCTTTGTCTTCAATATCCTATTATGCCTGTAGAAATTTTTCATTTGTTTTTGTATGGGTAAATATATCTCGACCATCCTTTTTCTATTCTTCGAAGCTTCTTCACATAGGTCTAGATGCTCTGTTATATTCCTTTTCATTTCCTTGTTTTCTTTCCTCAATTGTACAACTACAGCCTGGGCTTATTTCAACTGATTCTTAAGTCTTTTAACTATCATGTATTGTTTTTCTAAAGGATATTGAACCTCAACCACTTCTTTAGCAGTACACTGAACAAGCATCTTTGGATTGGTCTCTTCAACATGGATCTGCCACCTTGTTGATGATCAAGTTATAGTTCTGCCAAGTCTTTCTGGACTAAACATCGCTTTTTTTCCTGGTTTAGGTTTTTCTTCTACAATATTCTCAGTTTCATGATAGGGAAATGTCTCATATATAGGAATTTCATCTGCACGAATTCTATTCTTTGTTGCAGACCTGGTAAATGGTTTCCCAGGTTTTTCTATTGTTGTTGTTTCAGGAATGAAAAGGAGTTTTTTTTTCCTTTCAGTTTTCCCCTCCCACTCTTAGGGGTTTCTTCAATGTTTACAACTATATCAACACCCTGAAATGAATTTTTACCTTTTTTTCATGGATCCCTTGATAAGAGAAGTCTTGGTTGCAGTCTCAAGGGTTACAATCACAATAGGTTGGTCTTTGTCATCTCCCTTTTCCCTCTTCAAACTACTATAAGTTTCTTTAGCACTTGTGGAAGGAGTACTTATCTTGGATGGTGGGGAACTAGTGTTTTCAACACAAAATCTTGATGTAGATAAAAAATAACTCCATTCCATGTTTTCTTTCTTAATTTCCTCAAGGACTAACAACTTAATGAGACTGAAATGAAACAGACTAGGCTCAACTTGATTAGATTTAGCTTGTACTTTATCAGCCATTTTCCCCAGGATTATACAAATATAATATGGGAGATTTAGGGATTTATTACCTATAAATTGCATAAGAAATTTGATATGGTACAACTACACCTTGTTGAATCGCCCTCACAGGAAAAGTATCTTTGGATTACTCTCAACAATTTATCATGGTGTTCTAACATGTATCTTCTAGGCACTCCTTTTGACAGGTTCTTGTTCTGAAATTATGTTTTGAAATAGTCATTTCAGTAGGAGGAATCCATAGGTGTCCCCTTGAACCACCTCTCACCTTGCAGGGGATTTTTTTTTACTATTGCAATTGTTTTCTCTATGACTTGAATTTCCAGTGGTCCAACCTTCATTTTGACCCCATCAAAATTTAGGGAAAATCATTTAGCTACCTCCATGTGTCCTCCCTATAGTATATTTTCACAGAATGTGAGGCATCTTACTACCAGGGATGATTTTAAGGATGGAAATTTATTTTAAAATGTTGAAATCTTGGCGAATCTTACTAATCCTTCATATTCCAACTATAAAATGTTTGGCTTTATTTTTGTAAAAGTATTCAAAGTTCTAAGTGTTGATCACTATAATTGCTTAATTGATTCAAACAATCAAGTGATACATAAATTATCAACCCAAGGAAGTCTTTTTATTTCAAAGATAACCACGCACTATATATGCTCAATTCCAAAAGCATCTTAGTGTTGTAGTAAAGAAACTTATACTAATCACACTTTCTTGAATAAACTAAAGTTATGAATTAAATCACAGGAAAACAACTTCCCTATTGCAGATCTTAAATATTAATCTAAGAATCCTAGATTACATTTAGAATGGCACTTGCAATGGGAAAGAACAACTATTATGCAACCAGAGAACAAGACCCTTACTCTCAAACAGAGACTTCAGTACTAACACTCCTTCATGGAAACAACAAGCAGAAGACTATTAACTCTATCTAACAGAGAACAAGGCTATCTAGTTCCTTCCTTTCTAAGCAGGAACCGTAAGCCCTATTTCTGTTTAGCACACTTGTGAGGTTGAGGTTTACAGAGAACAGGATAGTCTGATCCCTTCCTTTCTAAGCAGGGACACTTAACCCAGTCTTTGGCTAGCACACTTGCAGGAATAATGGAAATCTACATAGAACAGGATGTTTTGGTTCCTTCCTTTCTGAGCAGGAACCCTTAACCCAATCCCTGGCTAGCACACTTGCAGGATTACATGAAATCTATAGAAGACAAGGTGTTTTGATTCCTTCCTGTCTGAGCAGGAACCCTTAACCCAATCCCTGGCTAGCACACTTGCAAAATTAAATGAAATCTACAGAAGACAAGGTGTTTTGATTCCTTCATGTCTAAGCAGGAACCCTTAACCCAATCCCTGGCTAGCACACTTGCAAAATTAAATGAAATCTACAGAAGACAAGGTGTTTTGATTCCTTCCTATCTGAGCAGGAACCTTTAACCAAATCTCTGGCTAGCACACTTGCAGAAGTAAATGAAATCTATAGAGGGCAGGATATTCTGATTCCTTCCTGTCTGAGTAGGAACCTTTAACCCAGTCTCTGGCTAACCTCATAAAATCATCACACAAGATTGCTGATAAAAAGAATTACGAATTTCATTCAATAAACTAAGACAGAGTCAGTAGTGTTTCAGCAAAGCGGAATCCATTAAAAACAGTGTTTCAGCAAATGAAAGTTAAACAAAGCATAAACAGAGACTGTACTAACACACTTCTAAACTAATGGGTGAATATTGTGAAGAAGGTGGGCCCTCCCTTCTCACAAGATTCCCCTGAAATGAAAAAATCTAGAGAAGGATACTCAAAGCAGTCTTATATTCATCTGTCGAAATATCACATTACAGTTTGGAAATAGAATATGTCCCGCTTCTCTGGAGTTGCTTCAATACATAAAACTTGGATCCCTCGAATGATGATTTCCTCTTATTTAAAGAGGAAATCCCTTCGATACAATAATTACAATGCATATCTGAGTCCTATCCTTAGTCGAATCTACTTTATAAACCAACATAGGATGTCCTAGTCTTCCGCAACAGAATGCTATTACAGGAGTTGAATGAGGTATTGTTGTTATGACTGGTGTAACAACTTCTTCTCGTTGTTGCTGATGTTGTTTCAGCATCGCAATTCGCGGGCTATTTCAGCCACGTGAATTGCGCTCTGACTATGTCAGCATTCTTGTTGACCGCTTGACTGTAACGACTTCCTTTGAGTTTCAGCATCGTCAATCCTGGCGGTTCTGTGTTTCAGCATCTGCAACTATGGACTGTGTAACAGCTCTGTGTTTCAGCATCTGCAACCTTGGACTATAAGGTAGCTCTGTGTTTCAGCATCTGCGACCTCGGACTGTATAGCAGCTCTGTGTTTCAACATCTGTGTCCTCTGACTATAAGGTAGCTCCGTGTTTCAGCATCTGCGACCTTGGACTCTGTGTTTCAACATCTGCATCCTCAGACTATAAGGAAGCTCCGTGTTTCAGCATCTGCGACCTCGGACTGTATAGCAGCTCTGTGTTTCAGCATCAGTTCTATGTTTCAGCAACAATGACCTTGGACAGTTTTGTGTTTCAACAATAGGCCTCAAATGCTAATCTGCGGTTTTGAGCACTTATGCATTTCTAATCAATGGTCAAGTATGAGAGTGATGTAAAATATTATGCAAAACAGATTAAACGTATAGTAATGAGAAGGGATGTTGTATACCTTTGGGATGATCAGATAAAGTGATAGTATGAGTCTAAATATGGGTGATCAAGAGTATAATAGTGGAAAAATGTATAAGCAAAAAGGTACATTGTGTGGTCCTAACATCCCCCCCAACTCAAGGTGTTGCATGTCCTCAGGAAACTCACTCTGAATCAGAGTCTGGATACCGACTTTAATCATGTAAGTTACTCAAGCTGTAACTTTGGGAGGTACTATCTGTCGGCGTTCTGAACCCTTGCACCTGCTGCAATCTTTTCCATTTTGTTGTTTCTGCCTTCTTAGGAAGCTTATAACTGACTTGATAGCTTTCTTTTGGCAACCAGAGAATGGGAAAATAAAACCAGTACCCTATCCAATTTTCAGCACAATGTCTAACACACTGGATATAGCTGGGTATCCTGTAAATTGCTACTTCTAACTTGGCAGGACCAAAAGGATTGTGTTGTTGTCTCTTCTCCATGGATTGTTGCCAAAACAGGTTATTATCCTGGAGAGCAGGAATCTCTATGGATCTGATGATGTGTTCACAATCCTGAAGCACTTCTGATTGTAGCTGTTGAACATGTTCAGTCACCCCTGGTTTTTTTAAGAACTCATAATATTGTGAGATAAAGGTAGCTTCCCTCTGTGGTTTTGGTCTAATCCAGAGGAGGCGATTATCTTCATTGTGCTTGGCAGCCAAAAATTCATCTTGCCAAATGATTTGATTGAGGAGAAAGGAAGTAAATGCTTGAATTTGAATGTCCCCAACAAGGGGATTTATGTTTAGCAACCTGTTTTCTAGAATAGCCTCATTATGAAAGTATGCCTCACAGAGGAGGTGCTAATCCCTGGTAGAGGTAGCTACAAAAGTTTTGATAAAATCTGTTGATTGTATTACTTCATGGGGTTTACCTTATATGATGGACTTGATCTGAAACCATGTGAGTCTCTCCATCAGGAATAAGGAGTAGTTGCAAGATGGCTTCCTTGTGGCCAGTAGCTTCTGCACCAAATCAAATACCAGGACCAATCTGCCTTTCAATTCTTTGTTCTTCTTCTTAAG
>ML795617.1:301508-313839 GCA_009831015.1 Picea engelmannii
TTAAACAAAGCATAAACAGAGACTGTACTAACACACTTCTAAACTAATGGGTGAATCTTGTGAAGAAGGTGGGCCCTCCCTTCTCACAAGATTCCCCTGAAACGAAAAAATCTAGAGAAGGATACTCAAAGCAGTCTTATATTCATCTGTCGAAATATCACATTACAGTTTGGAAAAGAATACATCCCGTTTCTCTGGAGTTTCTTCAATACATAAAACTTGGATCCCTCGAATGATGATTTCCTCTTATTTAAAGAGGAAATCCCTTCGATACAATAATTACAATGCATATCTGAGTCCTATCCTTAGTCGGATCTACTTTCTAAACCAGCATAGGATGTCCTAGTCTTCCGCAACAGAATGTTATTACAGGAGTTGAATGAGGTATTGTTGTTACGACTATTGTAACAGCTTCTTCTCGTTGTTGCTGATGTTGTTTCAGCATCGCAATTCGCGGGTTGTTTCAGCCACATGAATTGCGCTCTGACTATGTCAAAATTCTTGTTGACCACTTGACTGTAACGGATTCCTTTGAGTTTCATCATCGTCGGTCCTGGCGGTTCTGTGTTTCAGCATCTGAAACTCTGGACTGTGTAACATCTCTGTGTTTCAGCATCTGCGACCTTGGACTATAAGGCAGCTCTGTGTTTCAGCATCTGCGACCTCAGACTGTATAGCAGCTCTGTGTTTCAACATCTGCATCCTCAGACTATAAGGCAGCTCCGTGTTTCAGCATCTGCGACCTCGGACTGTATAGCATCTCTATGTTTCAGCATCTGCGTCCTCGGACTATAAGGCAGCTCCGTGTTTCAGCATCTGCGACCTCGGACTGTATAGCAGCTCTGTGTTTCAGCAACAGCAACCCTGGACAGTTCTGTGTTTCAGCAATAGGCCTCAAATGCTAATTTGCAGTTTTGAACACTTATGCATTTCTAATCAATGGTCAAGTATGAGAGTGATGTAAAATATTATGCAAAAAAGATTAAACGTATAGTAATGAGAAGGGACGTTGTATACCTTTGGGATGATCAGATAAAGTGATAGTATGAGTCTGAATATGGGTGATCGAGAGTATAATAGTGGCAAAAAGTATAAGAAAAAAGTTACATTGTGTGGTCCTAACACTAAGGATTTTATATAATTTGTATAAAATTTTGGCGATTTTTAAGGTAAAATAATTTTATCCTATAGACTTTGGGAGAATCAATTTTAGAATAGCGAAACTTTTTTGCAGAAAAACCATGGAAAATCATCCCAAGAGCGAAATTTATCCCTAAAATCATCCCTGCTTACTACTTGGAAATATTCTCTAAAAATGGGATTTGAGTCTAGCAATTGTAGACCCTGGAGTTTGAACCTCACTATGTCACCCCCTTGTGTACTTTCTTATTTTGCTTGCTTTGCTCCATAGCTATTGGTGAAGAATTTTAAGATGATGGTGGGTGCAAGGGTATTAATACTTAAAAAATATGCAGGGAATCTTGGTGTGTTAGGATTTTTTTGAAAGATAGAGCTCCAGGGCTTTAGCAGTAGGGATTTCACAACAAACTAACATAAATTTCACAACAAATAAATATGGCACAGTTCTGATAGGATATTTAGGGTTTTAGCACCTAAGGAATATGAAACAAAAAATCAAGCTTCAAGGGTATCCAATGACCAGGAAGGATTTTATAAATTAGCAACAGGTTGAATCAATCCATATATTTCACAGTAGCCAGGCAATTTTGCAATGAATGCAGTTTCGTAGCGAATGTAGGAAATTTCACAACGACAACCATAATTTCGCAAAAAAATAGAAATTTGATGTTTTAAAAGAGGAAAATACACATGACCATAAAACTTGATTAACAAGGACTATACCGAATCTCATGAACTCACTCCCATGATTTCATGAACATTATGGAGATATTTAAAGTGATTTGACATTATAGTTATTTGTTGCAAAAAGCTGGGAGATTTTGTAGCAAATCTAAATTGATTGATCACACGTATTGAAGAGGGAAAAATTGGATTGGGAAAGCTATGAAACCTTTAGTACACATGAAAACATGCTCCCATGACCTTATAAATACATAGTGTAATGAATTAAGACTCATACCTTCATATGATGACAAAGGACCATATAACAAACTGACTTGACCTCAGGACAAGACTGACCACTTTAACTATGACTTGGAATGAAAATATAACTTCCTACACATGACTCAATCAAAACCAAACTTGACTCATAAGAGAACGAACTCAAAAAAAAATCATGGGACAATGATCCTAGGACATTGACACATGGTTTTTGAGAAGCCAATACATGACCACAAGACTCAATCAACAAAACCAATTTTTTTGACTTTGTAAATTAATACTCCTTAACATAGGCTCTAATGGGGATGTTATTCTCCCCGTGAGGTATAAAATAACCATTAGACTAGTGTCGTATTCATTCGACTTATTAAAATATTGAGAACTACACACAAACTTGAACTGTTCAGAGTTATTTACATGCAAATTGAACTGAGATCAAACTGATAGTCATCCCTCTAAATCTTAGGGCCTTCACCTCGGGCTTCAAACTCTTAAGAGTGTCATCCACACTTGCAAACTTTGAAAATAAAATGAATATTTACAATGAAATGAATGTATCAAGTTGCTTTCAGGTTAGGTAATGTTTTAAGAACCTCCCATTAACTAGACTTCCAGTAGGAAGTTCTCCATCCAACTCCTATAAAATGTAGGCATTGTTTCCATGATAATAATCAATCTTATATGGTCCCTTCCAGAGATGATGGAACATCCCATGCTTTCCTTTTTCTTCATTTTCAACATCTCACTTCATCACTTATAAAAAACAACTTTGGTTATCTTATAAAAAAAATGCTTCATCTTTTCATGAAACAACTGGTATTATTATAGACATCTTCTCTCATCTGTTGAACATGAATCAATTGGTTTATTCTCATTTTAATGTCACTAGGTTCTTGTTCTTTATCCTGCAACAACTTCATGATTAGCAATCCAAAGGATGTAGGAAAAACCACCTATGTACCATATACTAACTGGAATGGTGAAGTTCCAATTGATTTTTTAAAGCTGATTTTGTCTTCCCACAATGAAAATATCAAGTTCTTATTCCAAGCCTTTTTGTTCTCATGCAATAATTTCTTGATGATCCTTATTAAAATTTTGTTTGATGACTCAGCCAATCCATTACCCTAAGGGAAATCAACTGTAGATTGACTGGGTACTATGTTATAATCTTCATAGAATTTGATCAGTCTCTTAGACTTGAACGTTGTTGCATTGTCAGTCATGATCCTCATAGGACAACCAAACCTAGAAAAAATGTTGTTTTCTAAGAATTGAATTATCACGACATCAGTTGCTTGTCTAGTTGTCACAACCTCAATCCACTTGGTAAAATAGTCTGTATCAGTCAATATCCACTTATGCTGACTTGAAGATGTTGGATTGATTTCATCAATGAAATCAATACCACACTATTGGAAGGGTGCCTCCATTGAGATAGGATTGAAAGGAAATGATTAAAACTTCCTCTTTCCTTCAAAAATTTGACATTCATGAATAATTGTCACTCCTTTATACACATGTGCAAAAATTGTTTCCCAATAGAAGCCTGCTCTGAGAATTTTGTTCACAATAGTTTTCCAATAGTTATGTCCTCCAAAATCACCCTGGTGAAATTATTTCATAATCAATTGTGCTTCATCTTCTAATAGACATTTTAAAAATACTACTCCTAGATATTTCCAATACAAAAAACCATCTATGATACAAATTTTTGCAACGTTCAATTTCAAAAATCTAGCCTTAGTATTGCTTAACTCTGGTGGTTCTTTTAAATTCTGTAGAATATAAATTATATCATTATACCATGGAGATGAAAGGAACTTTTGAGATAACTGAGGTGTTGGTTCTGCATCCACTGAGAATTATGCAATGAAATTGATTCTCAAGAGACCAAAATTTGACTGAGCCATCAATTTTTCCAATCCCTAACCTTTGACCAACTTTGTTGGCTTTATCTCCAAATGATACTTCGGCATTATTGCAATCCATTTCTCTCTTCTACCTTCAAGGTCTGGCTGAGTTAAAATGTCTTTGACTACACTAGTAGAAACAAAAGCGATAACATGAAAATGAAAGATATAGACCCCGAACTCCTTCAATTCCTTCACCAATGCATAGGCCTATTTCTCCATGATGTTATAGTTCAATGTTGAATCTCTCAATGATTTTTTGTAAAAGGATATAGGTTGCTCCAAATTCTGTTCATTTTTCTACAACAAAACTTCTGCAATAGTATGTTCTAAGGCAAAGGAGAAAATCATAAAATCTTTAGTATAGTCTGGGCTAACTAACAATGGTGATTCATTAATTTATCTCTTCATGTCATCAAATGACCCTTTTTCTTCAAATTTCCATTTAACCTGATTATCTTTTCGCAACATATGGGTAATGGATTTGACAGTTTCAACAAATTTTGGTATAAACCTCCTTAAGAAATTCACCCTACCAACAAAAGATTGCACTTCCTTTTTTATTTCTAGGATTATCTATTTTCGGGATTGTTTCTACTCTACTTGGATCTATCTTGATTCCCTCTTTTGATATCACATGGCCCAACAACTTCTCCTCTTGCATTGCAAAATTTGATTTCTTTGGATTCAAGGAAATACAAAACCTCCTGCACTTCTGAAAACATGTTTCAAATGCTTCAAATGTTCATCATCATAGTTAGAGAAAACTATAATATCATCCAAATATATCACAATGAACTTATCCCTTTCTTCTACAAAATATATATCCATATCTCATTGAAATGTTTCTCCTGCATTCATTAGCCCGAATGACATCTTTGCATACATGGAAATTCCCCAAGGTATGGTAAAACATGTATTTTCTTAATCATTTAGGTGCACCATGATTTGATTATACCCTAAATAGCCATCCAACAGTGAAATTTTTTGTGATCCAACAACTTTTTGCAAAATGTAATCCATCTTTGGGAGAGGATAGTTTTCCTTCAAAGACATCCTGTTCAAATTCCTAAAATATACACAAAGCCTAATTTCTTCATTCTTTTTCCTGACAGGAACCAGGTTTTCCAACCATTTAGAGAACCTCAATGAGACAATAATATTTTCATCAAACAATTTTTTAACTTCTTTCTCAATTAAAGGGAGGAGCAATGGATTTATCCTTCTTAGCTTATGTTTGAATGGTTTATGATCTTCTTTGATTGGAATTGTATGTTGGATGATGCTTATATCATAGACCTTCAAATCCTCATAACTCCATGAAAACACATCAGAGAACTCCTTCATCAATTTAAGATACCTATTTCTTTTCAAGAGTTAAAGTATTAGACAATTTGATGAATCTTGGTTCTTTTTCAATTCCAATGTTGCAGTCTTCTGCCTCACCTTCATTTGGAGTCACCTTTGAGTTTTTTTGCTACACCATTATTATCAAAAAGATGCTTAAGAGGAACCAAACCCTTTGGGATACAATTATTCGTCAACTGAATTATCTCCTTTCCAACTATAACATTCTAATAATCGTGTGAATTTGGAGTCAAACCTGCATTTTATTCTTCAACAAACATATTTTATTCATCAATATGTGTACTAGAAAATTCATTTGAATTTTGAAGGA
This sequence comes from Picea engelmannii, assembly GCA_009831015.1. Lineage (NCBI taxonomy): Eukaryota > Viridiplantae > Streptophyta > Pinopsida > Pinales > Pinaceae > Picea > Picea engelmannii. The sequence continues at coordinate 307,182 of ML795617.1, forward strand.
ATCTAATTACTTGTTTATCATCTTCAAAGACCTACCAGTATTTGATATTGGCAGGGATTGATGGCATGTGTTTGACTTCAAACTCATACTTCTTATTTGGATGAATAGGAATTTTGAAACAGATGTTGAGGTTGCTAAAGCATCAACAATCATGTTTTTCCCTCTTGGTATCAGTGATACATCATACTCTATGAATCCTTCCAACAACTCTAGTACTACATTCTCGTATTCCCTCATCTTGGGATGCTTAGTTTGGTAAATAGCCTTAACTTGATTAATTACTAGTTCAGAATTTCCATGCACAACTATTCTCTTAGCTTTCAAATCCTTTAAAGCATTTAGCCCCAAAATTAAAGCCTCATGTTCAGCTACATTGTTTGTATCGTCAAAATCTAGTTTTAAAGAACAAATTTTTGAAGCATCATTTGGAGGAGCAATCCACACACCTGCCCTAGCTCCTTCTTTACTGACAGCTCCATCAAAATCCATGTTCCATAACCCATCATCCTCATCATCTATATGATATGAAATGAGCTCTTCCTGCAACTGTTCACCTTTCTTCTATGGAATCTTAGGTTCATTCTTATCCTCCTCCTCAAAATAGAGATCATTATAAAAACTAGAAGCCTCAATATTAGTGTCAACAACATAGATAGGATGATTATTAGGTCTATCTAGGCTACTTACCATGTATGCAAAATATTTTTATCTGTACAATCTTATTTGTTTCCCAAACACTGGAATTGTAGCATATGACATGTCCATATGTAAAGTACCCTTGAGTTTTGTTACCCAAGATGTAAACAATATAATCCCAAATTTAGGTGGAATGTCAACAACCACCACATCCATAACAACACTTTTATATGGGATTTGAGTTAAGGTGACATCAATATCTTTAATCAACCATTAGCATTTAACCTTCCTTGAATCAAATGAAAAAAAGTATTCATATGGCCTTGTGATGTCTAATCCAATATTTTCCATAACCACCTTTGGCATCAAATTCTGTGATGCCCTTGAATCCAACATGGCATTTTGCAAGGTCATATCATGAAAATTAAGACTGACATAAAAAGAAGGCACTTCACCACCATTATCACAGTTTTCTTCAACCCGAGGGCCAAAAATAAAAGTGGGATGGTCATCATGAATATTTAGAGTGTCAGAGGTTTCTCCTGTTTTCAACATTTTCATAATCTCACCTCTATATTCAATATTCTTGATAAGATCATTAAAAGGGATTGAAACTTTTAATTTAGATATTTCACTTTCAAGATTAAAAGTAGACTGAGATTTTTCTACCTCTTTGTTGTTAACATCCTTCTTTCTATCTTGAGTTTTCTTTGGACCATAATACTTTGGATTATTTTTCTCAGGCATGTCTTTCCTGGGAGGATCTTTTTTCTTTTGACTGGTAGAGGGCTAATCAACTTGAGCTTTATTTGGATTAACAACTACATTTTTGTTCATGAGATTATATTGTTTCTTAAATTCATAAACGGAATTTTGATACCCCCTTTTGTATTCTTGTGAATCCACCAACAATTCATTATATTGTTCTTGTTGAAACATGTCATTCTCTTCTTTAGTCAAATATATTTTAGAATCATCTTCATCAAACAGATGGATTTGATCTCCAAGTTCTTCAACAAAATATTCAACATAATTTTCTTGAAATGGAGGTTTGATTTGTTGGTCTCCATGATTTCTTTTATCTCGTTGTCTTATTTGAGGGACTGAAGATCTCCTGAAATTTGGATTTCTTACCTGAGTCTCTTGTCTTTCTCTAGGAGGAGGTCTATTATCCAAGGTCAACCTTTCCACTAATTTATGCATAGTTTTCACCATAATATCCAACTTTACATCTGAAGATTTAGAGGATGAATGCTAATTTTCTTTTTCTCTATTTAAACTTTAATATTTATTTTTCCAGATGCCATTAAATTAGATTCTACTTCTATATCATCATTCATCATATCATCTAAAGTGGCATATTTCCTTTCTCTTAACAAAAAAGAAAAATCAATACTGAAAGCATCAACATAATGCAATTGGGAAGCTCCAAGAGGGGGTTTGACCTGGTTTGGGATTATATTATACAACTTCATGAACCTAGTTGAAAATTGTTGCACTGTCTCAGCAACATCTCTTTTCAAACTGTTATACTGTGTCAAGTGTTGCAATGGATTTTTCTTATCCTCCCATATTCCGAGAAAAACTATTTGAAAACATGGAAAATCAAGAATACTTCCTGCTGCAAGTCCCTTGAACCATTTCTTGACTTCTCCAACAATTTTTTGTGCAAACTATCTCATTTTAGCATCTTCATAGTCAAATTCCTCTAAATAAACAAAATCATTGAATTTGTCTAAATGTTGTTCTGTTGTGATATCTCCTTCTACAACATTATATGTTTTAATTCTTTCTGAGTAGTTTTGGGGTAAGTCATGTAGTTGAGATGGGAGAACAATAGGGGAAAACCTAGAAGCCATGACTCTGATAGGACTCTTCCTTGGAGTTGAAACTTGACCTGAAACTGAAGCTTTTAGGGAATTGACACTAGGATTTGGGGAACTAACACCAAGAGTAATAGGAAATAAATATTTAAACTTATTAATATCAAACATTGTCTTACTTAAATCAGATTTTGACTTAGTTTTGACCATAAAATTTTCAAAATTTACAACAAAAGGAACATCTTCAATACTTTTTACTTCAGACTTTGGAAAATAAAAATTTATTTATAAGGAAACTATATGTATTTCAAATGATTTCTTTTGAATTTTCCCAAAGATTTTTTCAAGGTCAAATGCAACTTCTAGAGGATTTGGGTCTAGATTCTTCCTTGTATGAATCTTCTTGGGAGATAGGATTTCTAGTGGGCTCATCTTTTTGTAACTGATCTTGACAATCAAATCGCCAAGGTAAAATTATATAGCTGACTTTTGTACTTGATTCTTTGTTTACCCTCAAGAATCAGATCTTGAAACTTTGTCATTCTTTCCTAGAGAAAAAATCACTTTTGTTTCCTGACAATGACGCAAAAATGTTATCACTCTATAAATTTCCTTCACTACAAAAGAAAATCCCAGAGGTAACCACAAACCTACTTTCAGAATGGAAGCTAGAATCCTCCCAATCTAGAGAGGGATAACTCCTAATAGTTATTCAATCAATACAAGGGCTAGATTCTATGTGGATGAAAAGTGTATAAAATGGTTGGTAGGGCTGAGAGAAACACCCATTGGGCATGGGGTCATACGGGATATTAATTCTATGATTTTAGAACTTAATAGAAAATAATTTAATATCATAGGCTAGACAACCAACTATTACTAGAATTACAATCTCTAAAGCATGGATAGATGAAAAAGAAAATAATCAAAGCTACACATAACATTCAACTTAAATGAATTTTGTATAAACTTATTAGACTGAAAGTGAATATTTGAAATAAGACAGACATAGAGCATAATAAAATGAATTCTGCATCAAATATTTCTTACTCAAATGAAGAAGAACATATTTAATGATAACAAATAAGGAGCACATACACTAGGAATATTGACTACAACATTTGAACACATGAATCTCTAAGTAAATAGCTCAAACACTTGTCTATAAACCTTTCATTAATATCCAGGAAACATTACAGTGTCAACAGTATTTCTTACTCAACTCTCAAACCCTTTACAATCTTTTTCATCATAATATATAACATTACATTTCCTTCTAACTCTATGAAGTCGAAATAGTTAGGGTTTCGTACCCAAAAATAAGTTACAACTGATTAAACTAATTCCTTAACATACTATTAACTAAATTTCCATGGGTTCCTACAATTTATGGTTTGACTTCTTAACAAAATTATACAACCCTAATACATTTTTGTTACCTATTCAAGTGGAAAAATTATTCATTATTCAATATTGATGTTGACATGGAAAACACATCCTATTTTCATGTGATGACTAGTGATTTCACAACAACCAGACAATTTGCTGTGAAATCTCTGTTTTAGCAGTTTCGCAGCAAAAGTTGTTGCGAAATCTCTATTTTTTCTTGACAATGTTGAAAATGGCTTAAAGTTTGATCCAAAACCTGGATATGACTTCACAAAATCAAAAACACAATTTATCTTGAGTGTTACCAGACTATTCCATTGCAACTTTGGCCAGCAAGTCCAAATTTTCTTTTGCAATTTGTTCCTTCTTTAGTTTGTCCTTTGTCTTCAATGTCTTATTCTTCCTGTATAGATTTTTCATTTTTTTGTGTAGGGGTAAATATCTCTTGACCATCCTTTTTATATTCTCCAAATCTTCTTCACACAGGTCTATATACTATGTTATCTTCGTTATCATTTCTGTGTTTTCTTCCCTCAATTGTACAATTATAGGCTGGGCTTCTTTCAATTGTTTCTTTAGTATTTTAACTGACATGTCTTATTTTTATGAAGGTTATCGAACCTCAACCACTTCTTTAGCAACACATTGAACAAGCATCTATGGTCAAGTCTCTTCAACATGGATCTGCCTCCTTGTAGATGATCTGGTTACATGTATGCCAAGTCTTTCTTTGTCAAGTACTTCTTTACTAAACATCATTTTTTTTTTCCTGGTCGAGGTTTTTCTTCTACAATATCCTCAGTTTCACGATAGGGAAGTGTCTCATATAAAAAATTTCATCTGCAGGAATTAGCTTCTTTATTGCAGACCTGGTGAATGGTTTCCTGGGTTTTTCCATTATTGATGTTTCAGGAGTGAAAAGGATTTTTTGTCCTTTCAGTTTTCCCTTCCCAATGTCAGGGGTTTCTTCAATGTTTACAACTATCTCAACACCTTGAAATGAATTTTTACCTTTTTTCATGGGTCCCTTGCTAAGAGAAGTCTTGGTTGTAGTATCAAGAGTTTCAATCACAATAGGTTGTTCTTTGTCATCTCCCTTTTTCCTCTTCAAACTAATAGAAGCTACTTTAGAACTTGTGGAAGGAGTACTTCCCTTGGATGGTGGGGAACTAGTGTTTTCAACACAAAATCTTGATGCAGACAAAAAAGAACTCCATTCTATGTTTTCTTTCTTAAGTTCCTCAAGGACTAACAACTTACTGAGACTGAAATGAAACAAACTGTGGTGAACCAAGCTAGTTCACTATGTAAATATCCAGTATAAATAGGACAGTACACAATAATCCATTTAAGGATAGTAAATATATTTAATAATAAATGTATAAGAATATGAATAAGATGATTACAAATGAGGAATGAGGGCTTGTATATATATCCTGCATAGGGGTGCCATTTCATAAGAGACATGACATTTCATATGTCATTTCTCTTCATAATTAATAATTACTTATTACTTATTTATATTTATTTATATTTACATATTTATATATATTTATGTTTGTTACATTTCCTTCCCCTTAGAAATTCTTTGTCCTCAAAGCATGTTTATGGAGAGGCTTACTTCTTCGTTCTAGCTTGCAATGTCTTCACATGAATCTTTGTTTTTGGTGTTGTTAAGATTGATGATACCAAACAATATGAGGGATGAAGAGTTGAGTGTAACTGTCGAATTTTGAAAGCGTTATACCATCCTAATTCAATCTTTTGCATAATGTTGCACTTTCATGATGAATGATTATCATGAGATTTACTTGGGCTGGTATCAATATTTTTTGGATGATAATTTAGTCATTCTCGTCCTCGATCTTCCATCGTTTGTACTCCAACATCTCTATATGTTTTCTCTTCAACTGGATTGACATCTTCTTGAGCTTTAATGTCTTGATTTTCAAGTTTCTCTTCTTTCAATTTTCTGATTTGTTCTAATAGCTCATGATTGAGGCTTTTCAAATGAGAATTTTCTTCATTTTTTCTGATAGGTTCTTCTAGATTTCTTGATTCTCTTGTTCCAAATTTTGAACACATTGTTTTCGAACCTTTGACTTCTTGATCTATGTAAGTAGTTTTTTATTGTGTTCTTTTAAATGAGAAATTTCTTCGCTTTTATCCTTAATAACTTTGTCAAATTCTTTTTGCATTATTTTCATTGATTTTTATTTTCTTGAAGTATCACTTATGAGATATCATTAAAGTCTTCTGCTGTTATGGAATCCGGCTCTGATGTGGTGTCTTGTAATGTTATCATTTTCTTTTTATAGGGGAATGACACAAACTTTTTCTCCATGTTTAGTATGAAGGTACCTAGATTTTTAAACCAGGGTAGTCCGATAATGATGTTGAATTCTTCTTTATACATAGTTGTAACATAGAATTGAGATCTATATTCATATTCATAAATTTTCACTTGTAGCTCCTTACTTTGAAAAATATATTTCTTTTCAATTATATTCAGCTCTAGAATTAATAATTGATTTTCCAAATCAATACTAATGTAATTTTCATTATATTCCAAGTTGATTATGATGTTAACCTCTCTTCCTTGAATACTCCCCTTTAATGTAGAAAAACCATAACATATGATTGGACAACCTTCATAAAAAAAATATCCCTTCTATCATTTTATTAGAATCCATTCGTCTTTTGTCAATATTAGCGTAACAAATTTGAAATTAATTCTTATAACTCCTCTAAGAATATATATATATATATATATATATATATATATATATATATATATATATATATATATT
>ML795618.1:11657-23586 GCA_009831015.1 Picea engelmannii
CTGGGGCAACCAAATCTGGCTATAATATCTTCCAGGAAGCAGATAATCACTTTGTGAGAGGTGCTTCTGGTAGGGACAACTTCTATCCATTTGGTGAAATAGTCGGTCGCAGTTAGAATCCATCTGTGCTGGCCACTTGAGGGAGGATGAATTTCTCCGATGAAGTCCAATCCCCACTGCTGAAAGGGTGCCGAAACTACCACAGGCTTTAATGGCAGGGATTTGAGCTGCTGCTTTCCTGAGAACTTCTGGCATTTGATGCAAGCTCTGATTTCTCTACAGACATCAGGAAATAAGGTGGGCCAGTAATACCCAGCCCGGAGGATCTTGTGAGCTGTGGTCTTCCAAAAATGATGCCCTCCGCAGAGACCGCTATGGAAATCGAACATAACCTTATGGGCTTGATGCGGGTCCAGACACCTTAGTAATACCACCAGAGGGTCTTTCCAGTACAAGGCTTGGTCAATGAGGCAATATCTGACCGCTTTGATCTTTAAAGCTCTGGCCTTACTTTTTCCCAATCCATCAGGGGGCTTTAATTCTTGCAGAAAATACAAGATATCCTTGTACCAGGGGCATGATGCTAGTGATAGGGCACCCTGGAAATGCTTGTTGGATGGCTTAGCTTGCTCATTGATGAAGTTAATTCCCAAGGGGTCCGGAATCCCATGTGCGCCGTTGATTTGGGCGCTCGAATCCTTGCCGTCCAGATCTGGCTTCCATTTAAACACGGATGCACTGGCATCCCAAACTTAGGATAAGTGGGTTTTTAACCCATTTCTTTGCATTTTTACCCCTGCTACAAGAAATATCGCTAACAGATGGGATGCGTCGATCCAAGAGATGTGACGATTGATGGGCACAAAGGTTCGTTTGGGCGCACCGTGTCCGTGAAGGGGTGCATCGGTTTGTTTGGGCGCGATGGTCTGTGAAGGGATGTGACATGCTCAAAGGATGCGATGATTCATAAATGCGATGTTTGGAGTCCATATATGAGCACAAGGGCGCACAACCAAGGCAAAAAAAGAGCAAGAAGGCATAAAGAGCAAGTCAAGTGACTAAGGCAAAGTTATGAGGCAAGGCAAAATTGAGGCAGAGTTGCAAAGATGGAAGACAAGTAGCCAAGAGGGGGACACACAAGAAGAGTTTGTGGAACTCTGAATGGAGGTATCTAGGAGGATTGCTATGAGGCAAAACCAAAGTCTATGTTAAGTTGGTGAAGTCTATGACAAAGAAGGGACAACAAGTCTATGGTAGGGCGCACCGTAGAGGTTGCGAAAGTGGTTATGACAAAGTGTTATAACCCTAAATTGCACCACACATGCTTACCTGGCATCAGGCCAACTCATATCCTCTTCTTTAAAAGCATCCGCTAGCAGGCCCACTACAGCCCGCGGGTACCCGCTAGCAGGCCCACTACAGCCTGCGGGTACCCGCTAGCAGGCCCACTACAGTCCGCGGATACCTAACAAAGCAAAAAATCAGGGAAGTTTCCGCCGGGACACGAGGCTTTTTGTCAGTTAACTGAAACTCTCCGCCATGCATGGCCGAGAGTTCGCCTAAAACCCTAGCTCTTCCTAGCCTATAAAAGGAGGGGTAGGGGTACTAATCAAAGGAGAAAAAAGGATAGCAAAGAAACTCTGCCAAAATTGCCAAGCCTATTATTGTCCACACCCTTTAGCTTTGCCTTAAGCTTCAGGAGAACTTCATGTTGCAGCAGTTGGAGGACAAAAGAAGAGATATGAGTTGGCCTGATGCCAGGTAAGCATGTGTGGTGCAATTTAGGGTTATAACACAAAGAGTCTTGGTGTGACGAAACTATGTACGAGTGTCTTGGTGAGATGAGGCAAGTCGTGTGACTCTTCCCAAGTTGTAAACCGAGCCAGTTGTGCTCATATTGTAATTGTTTCATAATAATAAGACTTAGCCGGGTGTTAGTCATGTCTTGTGTTGCCCACACTATTTTTGTGTATGTCTCTTAATTGTTTCGCATGTTTCACATGTTTAAACGACTAAGTGTTAAGCTATTAACAAAATTGTCTAAGTATACAAGTGAGTTGCACATAGTTGGAGTGTGACTCCCTCATAACCTAAAACAAAGTATGAGTATGCTCTAGGTGAAGAGGCGCAATTCGGACAAAGTACTCTTGGTATTGCCAAGCAGTGAAATAAGTACTGTCACGGTGCTACACGCCCTTAAGATGTACATGATCATACAATCTAGGTAAGTGTCTTGTAGAGTCGTGACATAATCACTAATAGAATAGAAAACAAAGAGTACAACTTAAAAGTGAATACTACTTATAAAGTTAATACAATAACTTATGATTGTTATTCATGTGACGTATACAAACTACTTTATTTGGACCGAAAATTAACTTATTGTGAAATGTAATTCACTCCATAGCGAGGATTCCATTCTTACATAACTAAACAACGTTGACTCTGTTTATATGACCACCGAACGAGGATTAACTTGAAATCAATTTCACTCAGATTACGCTACTTGTGTGCCTAACTTTAGCATGTGGTTAACCTACTACACAGTCATAATCGTAATAAATACAAGCTACTTTTACAGTGCCATATTCTTTGATTGAGATTTCCTTCCCCAGTTTTATCAAATTTCTGTGAACATATGCGACATATTCCTCTGCATTTAATGTAAGGGGTTCTTAATAATAGGGGTTGCTCTAAAATAACGTAGTTTCAGCCGCATCTCCCAAGAAAAGCGTACCCTTCATTTTCACATTTACTGGCGTGGAAAGGAAAATGCTCTATATGGATTCACTTCACTACCGCGAGAACATAAGAAAGAGATACTGCTTATTTGCTCGAATCAATTATAGTTGCTATTGTTTCTTGATCACTATTGGTCACACAAAATAGCGTAATGGTTGATTACTGTGAATAGCGTAATAGCGTAATGGTCACACAAAATAGCGTAATGGTTGATTACTGTGAATACTTAGCTCCATATCCTGTTGCTAACACTAGTGATTACACACTTTCTTTTGGTTTGAACCCGCCTCGCCGCATGCTTACTTAGTAAAGGGTTGTCCTAAAGAGCGGGCGTCGGCCACTTATGTCCGTGACAGGGGGAGAGTGAGGGAGCCCTTATATATCCTGGCCAAGCAACTCAACTTCGTTCTGATCTGAAAGTGCCGAAATGGCAGGGTTTACAAGGTGGGTTTTAATGGCTTTAATCACTGTCCAGTTATTTTACGTTGCCATGGCGTGGACTGGCCAGATCAATGGCAGAGTCTTCTGCGATGTGTGCGCTGATGGATCCATGGGACCTGAAGACTATTTTCTAGAAGGCAAGATCTCTTTATTTTCGGTCCTTAAAATCCTAAATATCGGTTAGCAGAGGTTGCTAGATATGGCACTTTTCTGCAAGATTTAGATGTGGGGTATTTGTTTTGTAAAATTATATGTTATTGACGAAACCCTAATATGGGATCTTTGTTTTTTCTCTGGAGATTTGATATATGTCGGATGAAATAACATCTCAAGATTTTTTCTTTTTATCAAGCTCTGGCCTATTAATTCAACTTTACAGGTTTTTTGTTCGAATTCTAAGAAAATTTCCTTAACATTTTATTTATTCTTTCACTTGTTTAGATGAAACCCTATTCTGGGATTTTCATCCATTTATTCGTAATCTTATTAGTTCCCCCCCTTCGATAAAAAAATTTGAAACCATAACCAATTTTTTTCCAAATTTTATTTTTTAGATGGAACCCTGTTCTGAGAATCTGATACTTCTATATGTTATATGTAATCCTGCCCCATGAATTTTGTTTTCTGGTGTCTGTTGAAACCCTTACACTGATGTTGTGCTCTGATAATTTCATGTTATTGTTTTTTATGAACTCTTCTTTTTTTTTACTTTTTCGTTTGAAAGTGCTTTAAGGACTTGTTCCGAGGGGCTGCAGTTCAGAAGTTAATTCATTTACATGGTTATGTCAAATATAATTCCCAATTACATATAGACATTTAAAACTAATTTTAAATTATTGTAATTCACTCTATCTAATCTATCTATGAATGTGCAGCTGCACTCCTATCAGTTGAACATGAAATTTCTTGGTACTTTTTTCCCAATATGTTTCGATTTAAAGGAACTTCCTTCCAAGAATTTGATTTTTATTCTCGGCTATGTCAAGGACAGGCATTTGAATTTAATTCTTTTGCTTTTGTCGAAAGATGGCACGAGGACTTTGAGAGCTCTTTTATAAAATGAAATCTTTCACAGGATTTTGGTCCTCTTCCGTGCTATATGAAACTTCGATCTGTAAACTTTGTCTGCTTTCTCTGGTTATATGAAATTGGAATTATAATATTTAACATCCCCTCGGACGGATAGGTATACTGGAACTGGTACCGAGATGAAGCTCTACCTCTTAGTCATGCTTTTGATTTACTGTCTTACAAGGTACTAGATAGGAGTTGGGGTTTGAAAGTTTCTTCTTTTAACTGCCATAAGTGTGCCTGATGGAGAAGTGAAAAATGTGGATCAGTAGGCTTGTTCAGTAACCTTGTAGCCCAATTGGCAGTGAACTCATGTAGTGACAAGGGGTTGAATTAGTGACAAGTCGGGTAGTGTTTCTCATTTGCCTATTATGCATAATGCATGTTGATCTCTTTCCAATCTGTACGAGCTATATCTATCTCTTTGATTCATATGTTAAAATAACGAGTAGACAATCTTTTTGGCTATTGCCATTTGGCTAAAAAGCGAATTTGCAAATCATCAAATCTGTCTAAAACTTTTGCTTAGCAATAAGAAATACGAAACTTTACTATATTCATTGAATTATGCTTTTTAATAGTAAAATGTTTATTTTTCTTAAGCTATGTGCATATCACTTGTATGTTATATGTTATAAACTATAAAATTATATGCTCAACATCTATTTCTTTAGCTGGAAAGAAATTTTTATCCATATATAATCACAGAAGAGGTAATGTTTGCAGTACAAACCAAAAAACCAGGGTCTTCCACTTTTTCAGTCCATCCAAGACCAACAATATACTAAGCATTGATCAAAACTAGGGGCTTGGCTGGTCACCCTCGCTAAAAGATTTAAAACTTTTAAATCATACGAAGAGTTCTGTTTTGTCGATAAAAACTTAGAAAGAGAAACAAGCTTCCATAATCTACAAACAGACATAATCTGCTTGACAGAGTATCAAACTAGAAACTTTTGCTCATCTGGCCTCGGTGTGGCCAACACACTGCTGTCAGTCCGGGCTCCTTATTTTTATTTTCCTCCTCCATCCAAGCAGCAGGTGAAGACGTAGTATTCCCTCTGAGAGGGCTTCTGGATTCCTTCGATACATTGATGTTTCTGTTGGCAAGGTCACTTTGAATTTGCCTGATGTTCGTTTCATCAATTCCCTGATCAATAGAAATCCTGTACAAATGATTGTTGATCACGAATTCTCTTTTAAAATTAACTTCCATCGAGATTAGTCTTGGGGCCAGGTTCTCAGGTTCGTTCTCTTGACTCCTAAACTACTCCAGCTTTAAATTGTTGTTTTGGAGCACAATCATGTTTTGGTGCGGCTTCTCTCTCATGGGCCCCAAACTATCTTTCAAGGCATCCTTGTTCTGTCCTGTTAGGCATTCTAGCATCTCCAAGCTCGACCCGATATCAACCCACATAATTCGATTTTCCTCTCTCACTTGATCGATGGTGATTGATGGTTCATTTAAATTCTTCCGCTGTCTTCTAGCAACATTCCTTGCCCCCATTGACTCTCGCCTTATCAATTGTAACTTGATTTGGCTCTCTTAGAATGTTCGATTGAACTGCTCTTCTGGAGAATTCATTCCTCGTTTTTGCTATAATGTGTTTTGCCTCATGCATTGAGATTTGGATTGAATATAATTTGTGCAGGGTGACTTTGGGGAACAAGCTGATCCATCCTTCAATGCAGTAGATCTACTTATGAAGGCGGCTTCATTGGTTGCCCTTATTTCTGAAGGGGGTATAAGTTGAGGGGATTTAAAACATCGAGGGTCACCATGGGTGTTGGGATTCGATGGCTTTCTAATACTCTTGCCAACAGGTGATTCGATGTTTAGAACTAACTTGCTCTGTTAGTGATAATTTTACTCGGGAGCATTTTTTCTTTTCTTAGCATAAAGAGTTACTTCTATTGTCCATAGCTAGTGTCCAGTTTTGGCTGAAATCTCTGGTATTTTACTGCTGTTACTATTGTTCATCACTTTTTTCTTAGTACTCTTAACTGTTGAACATTTTGCTGCAGTTATTGCCTTGTTACTTTTAGATTTTGGGTCGCTTTAGTTTTCAGTTCTAGTTCAAGTTTTCAGATTTCAGTTGCAATATCAGAATTCTGGGCTGGCTCATAACAATGGTATCAGAGCCCTAATGGATGCCAATAACAAGGCAATAACTGCAGCAAAATGTTCAACAGTGAAGAGTACTAACAATAAAGTGATGACCAATAGTAACAGCAGTGAAATACCAGAGATTTCAGCCAAAACTGGACGCTGAGATAAATTAGGTTCATAACAATAGTATCAGTCACCTTCTTGGCCTTGTGGGAGAAACCCTAGCAATTGAAGATTGTTTAGAGATGTAGCGAGTTTGTCAATGCTCATTGATGAATATCCGGGCTTATGGGTATCCTGATTGGATTATGGGTATCCCTATCAGAGACTCTAAATCTGCAAAAAAAATCAGCAACATCTGTTCCATAAAACTCGAAATTTGTAGATATCAAATTTTGATTTTTTGTCTTGGCCGGTGCCTTAGTCCACTTGGGAGATACAGTGGAAGAAATATGTGAAAATAATAAGATATTAGTGGGGCAGACCCAACATTGAATCCTACTAATTAAAATCTTTCAATTATGAATCTAAAAATAAATGAGAGCGATCATAAGAATGAATTCTCAGCATCCAAACATTCACCATAAAGCAAAGAGAGGATGATTACTGTTTTTCATTAATCAGATCTATGTAATCAAGTACGTTGTCTGAAGAATATCAGATCATTATCATGACTAGCCAAAGGCCTAGGGTGGACACAATCAAGCCTGAGGGTTCTTATCTCATATAGCTCTTGAAGACATGAAGGAGATCTACAATAGGGCTACACTAAAGATTTGAGCCATCAGCACACAAGGATGCTTCTTATAAATTACAACATGGAAGGAAAATAAGGAGAAGAATGGTGGAAGAGGACGAAGACCAATTGATGATTAATCCTCTAGCTTGTCCCATCCTTTATAGTTGAAATTTGAATGTATGCTCCAAGTAGGAAGGCTAAATTTGACTTGCTTTTCACAAAATATCAATATCTAAAAATACTAGTAACTTGCTTTTATAAAAATATGAATCTTCATCCAATAATAGCAACAATATGCTTTTTTGAAAATAGATAAAGATAAGTTAAGTTTATTAATGGCCAACAAATGACCAAAAGTAGGTAAAAGGGATTGTTCAATACATAAGAAGTGGCCTGCTATAAGGAACTAGAGAGGGAAGGTTACCTACTGGTATTGTGTGAACTACCCCGAGATCTAAGTTGTCTTGTTGTCAGGGGTTGGATTGCCTCTTAGGGTCGAGCGGATTTGGGAGCTAAAGTGGTGCTGCTCTTTGCCCGTCTCTTGGTGCCCTTGTCCACTTGGAGCATTAGGAAGAAAGAAGTGATCCTTTGAGTAGTGTTCAATTAATGGGATGATTGAAGGATGTAAGATATAACCCTAAGGGCCTCTCCCACATATAATGGTAGGCATCTATGATTTGGATATCGAAAAAAAATAGAGAGGGAGTTATGAGACTCATGGAATAGGTAGTGGAATCGACCTTGCATCTCATAATATCGTGTGAAACGTAAGATGAAGTGCTCCTTAGTCTCTGTCTCCTGCCTATTATACAGTAGGTATAATCTATTCTCTTGTGGATCTTGGTGCTCAACTTCCACTCGACGCTGATGAGAGCCCACTCTAAACTAGCGTAAGGGGATCTTGAGACCATGCATCTAGTGTCAAAACGGGTAGGGGGTTTGAACTATTCATAAAAGGCCATCCTAGGGGGTTCAGACATGCAAAGAAAAGTGCTCAACTCTAGCCCAACTTATTCCAAATTAGGCACCTTATTTAGATGATAATAACTTTTTAACGCACCTAGATTAGTCTTGAATATAGTGCCCTCAAAGTTGATCTAAAAACAATGACTACCATCTCAAATATAATTGAATTTAGGTGCAAAAGGAAAATACTTTCTTCATGCAAGAACAAAGATGCCTTGTTTCAAATCATATCTCAAAATTTTTGCCATAAATAGGTCAAATCCGAACTTATCCTCCAACCAAAGACATAGTCTCCAAGTAGGTGCTTGACCTTGCTTGATGAATAAGCAACCTTTGCAAACTACTCTTCCACAATAGATATGCCTTTGGAATGTAGCTTAGGGAGTAAGCTACCTCTTCATATGCAATTTCCATGTTAGTACACTTCAAGAAAGGTCTAATATACTTTAATTGTACTAAAAACAATTTGATTTGTCTTTTAGAGGTAGTAGACAACAAGGAAGTGATGCTCCTTGGAATGTGTGTCTAAGATGTCCTCATGGAAAGTACCCTTTTCCAAGCTGATATGATCTTCTAGAAGAATGGAAGCTCTTAATTATCCTTTTTGCAAGAATACATCCTTAATTAACATAAATACTCATTTCATTAGGGCCTTCCCTATAGCTTTTGAAAACTACTTGTAACTCCCATAAACATTCAATACTACTTGAAGGTAAATCCTTATACAAACTCACGACGTCATGTTGCAAGGACTTCATGAACAATTCCATCAAAACATCTTCATGTTATCAACAAATCTATCAAAAGCTTTAAGATGTGGTTTAGTTGAAATACCATCAAAACCTGGAAACCATGCAAGATAATCATGCCAACAACTTCCACTCGAGAGTGAATGAGGATACCTAGGTAACCTAGTGAAGTCCAGTTGAGCATAGAATGCTACTAATTGTGCCATTGGTGCAAGTGATTGGATCCCTCAAATTAGGGTTGCTAGATAAGTCCCAGAATCTTCTACATCCATGTTTTCCACCGTCAAATATCACTCGCCATGCACTACATGCAACACAAATTATCATACTCAAGGAAAAAGTCTGCTCTCCTTGACAATGACACCAAAAATGTTATCACACAGAATTGCCCCTCGTGGAAATCAATCCCAAAGGGGTTTGAGAACATCAAGGAAAGGTGCCCTTGTGATCGACACAATCCCACTTTCTTTCGAGCTAGTGCGTGTTAGATCCAGGGGGTATAACTATCGAATTCTTCAAATCTAAAAATACGATCAATAATATTTGCTCCACAAAAACTAAATTCTGATTTTTTGTTTTGATTTGTGTCATACTCCAACTTGGGAGATATGGAGGAAGAAGAAAGATGTGAAAATATTAGTAGGGCAAATTGAACATTGAATCCTACTAATCAGAATCTTCCAACATTGAATTAAAAACCCAATAGTTTCTTCTAGGGTTTTTTATAATAATTTTGGGGTTTTTGGGCCTTTTTTTATTTATTTTTATTTTGATTTAATTCTTCGTTTATGGATGGATGGGTATCAAAGACATGATGCATATTATCAAACAAATTTAAAAGTAAGTTCATTGTATTGTATCTTTATTATATGGAAAATTTGTTGAATTTCATATGAACAAATCTTGATATTATGCCAAAAACAACACCCTATTCCATCCTCATTCCTTGGCTTGATCACCTCATGTTGGCTATTGGTCTTCTCCACCAAAAACATGCTTCATGCATGCCAAAACATGCCCCAAAAGGTAATACCTTGCTTTTGTTCATTTTCAAGCAGAAAATGAACAAAAAAGCAGTGCTCAATTATCCTAAAGGGATGGCTTATTCTGTTGAGTATGAGTGAAAAAAGAAGCTCAACACATGCAAAGAAAAGTATCCTACCCTAACTTGATTGATTTAGAACTCAGAAAAACAACACTTAAAATAACTCAAAACAAGGATAGTTTAGCATAAAAAGCCACACCCTACTCTAACCCAATTTGTTCCAAACTAGGTGCCTCAATTAGTTGTTAATAACTGTTCAATGCATCGAGATTAGTCCTTCACAATTGATCCAAAAGCAACTCCTCCCATCTCATACATAACTAAATTTAGACACAAAACAAAAGTACGTTCTTCATGCAAGAACACAGATGCATTGTCTCAAATCACATCTTGAAAATTGTGCCAGGAACAAGTCAAATCATAACTTGTTTATTCTCCAAGCAAAGTCACAAAGAGTCTCCAAGTAGGTGCTTGACCTTGCTTGATTAACAAGCAACCTTTGCAAACAAATCTTCCATAGCATATTATGCCTTTGAAACATAGCTTGTTTGTTTATAGAAAGGTTTGATATACTTCAAAATAATGTTGAAAACAATTTGATTTATCTCTTAAAGGTAATGAACAACAAGTAATAATGCTCCTCAAAATGTGCCCAAGATGTCCTTGTGAAAAGTACCCTTCTCCAAGTTGATATGATCTTCTAGAAGGCTAGAAACTCTTGGATAAGGGCTAAAACAAGTTGTTGATATGAGGTGTAGGTAAAGGGGTTAACACAGTGCTATGATTACAATGATACTATTTAGTGATGCTATGTGGTTGTTTGGTTTGGACTGAATGGAGTAAAAAGGGTGAACTTGATACCCTTTTGTGATTATGTGGAGTCGGTCTTAGTATGCAAAGGAAAAGTTTGGTTATTGATATTTGGAAACAATTTGTAGAGATGTTGGTGGCTATGCTCTAGAAGAGTGCTTCACATGTTTTTAAGGCAACCCGAGCTTTCTAAACTCACATTTGTCAATTTTTTCCCGTGCGGTGATTGAGTAGATCTTAGTTTGTAGAGGCCTCAAAGTGGTTATTGATATTTGGAAACAATTTGTAGAGATGTTGGTGGCTATGCTCTAGAAGAGTGCTTCACATGTTTTAAGGTAACCTGAGCTTTCTAAACTCACATTTGTTGATATTTTTTTGTTGTTGCATGCCAATGACATTCCACTCAATTAGCAACATTCGGTGGTAAGTTGTGCATATTCACTATGCTTATTATTGTGCAGATTTGTTCCATGATCTTTTCTTTAAATATTCAAGCCTCCTTCTAGCTCTCTTGACCTCCAACACCTTTTTGAGCCGTAGCAAACTATGGGTACTTTGTTCATGCTTGCCCTTTCCCTTGCTCCAACGTGAAAGATTTGTGGGTGTGTCGATGTTAAGAACCAAATATCAAGATAGCATAGAAAAACCTCTGAATAAGTACTCAACGCCTTGAAAAAGGGAGAATTTCAGATAATAAACCTCTTTGAGGGGGCAACCTCCTTATACACCACATAAATTTCCAAATACAAGATGATTCCAAATGAAAATGTCTCTTTGGTATATATAGGAGACTAGGAGGTACAATTACAACTAATGGACCCAAGCCGACATAAATAAAATAACATTACTAATGTAATATGCCCCAATTAAGGGGTAATGTGCCACTATTTAGGGCTTAACATGCCCCTCCCCTTGAGATCCCCTTGAGACAAGTGTTGTCCACAACGCTTGAGTAATTCTGGATGCTTCTGTATAAAAGACTCATCTTCCCAAGTGGAATCTTCAGTATGCAGTTTCCTCCACTTAATGAGATACTCTGAAATGGATCTATTCCTCAGCTGACGAATTCTTGTGTCAGTAATAGCTTCAGGCTCCAATATGATTTTTCCTTCTTCGTCAAGTTCTGGCAATATAGTTTGAACTGGGATCTTGTCACCTATAACCTTCTTTAAGCATGAAACATGGAAAATTGGGTGTACTCGTGAAGATGCATGCAACTCCAATTTGTATGCCATAGTACCAATCTTTTGCAACAC
>ML795618.1:73835-99952 GCA_009831015.1 Picea engelmannii
GATAAAAAGACAAAAAAGAGAAGCACTGGAGTTGGGAACACCTGGCCTTCTAGCAGATCTCAACAGAGCCCTTTGTCTATAAACTCAGGCACAACAGATGAGAATGGGTTGTTTGGCAGAGAATAGAGGAAATGTTTCAGAATAATTCGTGTGAGGTGAATGTAAATGATCCAGAGAGCCACACTCCATTGTAAACCTGCAATTGTTGAGAAATAGACACTGAGCATAACTATTCAATGTTGGAGTTTTTCCTTCAGGTTTATTTTTAGGGTAGTCTCTGTTCATTGTGTTAATAGCATGTGTGGTTGAATTGTGGTTCTATGCTTTGTTTTGGTATATTGTTGTGCAAATTACAGCAGGGAAAATTTTATGGGCTAAGTTTTGCCCATGGGCTAATTTTCCATGCTTTTCTCCCAAAAAAAATTCGCCAATTTCCATTTTTTCAAAAAATGAATCGTCCAAATTCTATAGGATAAAATTATTTTACCTTAAAAATCGGCAAAATTTTATAGAAACTATATAAAATCCTTAGAAATTTGAATATTTTTACAAAAACATCGCCAAACATTTTACACTTTACATATTAAGGGCTAGTAAGATTCGCCAAGGTTTCTACATTTAAAAATAAATTTCCATCTTTAAAATTATCCCTGAATTGCAGTGAGTACCCAATTGTTGCTTGATATCAATTTTTCCTAACTGCTCTATTGTCCACAATGACCAACGACCTTAGACTATAATAAAGAGTCGCTGGGAGAAGCTTGAAGGTGAATCATACCCACCCCCATCACCTGCGAATTCCCAGATTAGCTTTATTCAACAACCAATCATTTGTGTGCTGTTTCAATACCTACAAACCTACAATTGAGTTTGTTGGAATCGTTGTTAGGCAGCGACAATGCTATTCCCTGCGTTCTAAACACTTTATTCCACACAAATCTGCCTCCTACAATGATTGTATGGGTTGACCAAACATTGCACTGTAATATCCAGAGAGTCATAGTGTTCCCCAAATTGTATGCTGTATTAACTCTGCACAACGACCCACATGGTAACAAAAATATGTATACTTTGTATTGATCATTGCTGATGGGAAACATTGACAAGTAACAACATTAATATTCTTGTAATTGCTCAAATGAACATTGTATGATCGGTGTAATGTCTTATTTACATTGACAAGTAACAACATTAATATTCTTATAATTGCTCAAATGAACATTGTCTGATCGGTGTAATGTCTAGATAAGAGTGTTGGGCTTGACTTTTCTTGGCATAAGCATATTTGTTTTTAGTTGTTTGGCATTATAAACAAAGTAGAATTACTCTTCTTGTTGGGCATTTGTTTAAGTATTGTAATAAATAACTTGAGCATTTGGAACTAGAGATGAATGGAGAAACAAATCCATGTAATGAATCGATGTTGAAGGAGTTTAATCTCAATGTGATATTAAATTGCAAAGACACCATTTTTTCAATTCTACAGAGGATGTGTTGGAGAAACAAACGGGCCATAGGCCTACCAATTATGGATCATACTAGTATTAGAGCAGATCGAGTCTTGCCTAGGAGGGAAGCATACAATGAATGCTCACTCGATTGAAGACGTTGAAAGGAGCACTGGTTGATGTTGACCCCAAGTTTGGCAAAAGAAGGGGAGCAAAATGCTCAAACCAGGGCATGGATGATCCTTTGGAAATTGGGGATACAAAGTTGGGGTTGCTTCAATTGGAGAACAAAATGGAAAAGATGACAACTCTGTTCGTTGAGTGGTTACATGCGTCAAGGAAAGAGAAACAAGCTGATAAAGGTGCTAGTATAGACTTAGGGGAGGGGTTAGATTCTAAGGAAAAAAAAAGAGAATAGGAGATCGAGATGGGATAACACAACCATAGCATAACTCAAGTACCTTTTTGTGAAGAGGCGAAGGTGGACATCAAACCATATATGCATGAGAAGTTGATGCCATCAAATTGAACCAATGGTTGACGCAGATGGAGGTGTACTTCAATGTACATGAAGTTAGTGGAAAGAAGAGAATTGCATTTTTTGCTTGAAGCTTGAAAGCTGAGATTTGGCATGGTGGATAAACGATGCTGCTAGAAGGAACATTGAAAATGAACCATTGGTCACTGATTGGGAAGTGTTCAAGGACATGATTAAAGAGTTAAATGCTACCCAATTGGTTATGAGGATGATCAACAGAGCATATGGCATTATTTCAGGGAAAGGTCAAGACAATCCGTGTAAGAGTTCACCAACTTTAGGAAGAGAGCCATTCAGTTGGGAGTCTCTCTCAAAAGCCCAAAGATGTTGATGAAATACTTGGGGGCCTTTCACTATTCAATTTAGAGGTAATTGATGTTTGTCAAACCCAAATCCATAGATGAAGCAAGTGTTCGAGTGTAGTTGTTAGTGTTTTTATCTCAGACAAGTATTTCCGTAAGGGTGTCTACTTGCGGAAATCATCATTAAATGTTTCCTATAATTTTCCTAGAATTCACTTTAATAATTTATTAATAAAGTTGATGTCTTTTTATAAAGTGACTTTTAATTAGTAAAGTGACTAAGTTAAAGTCACTTAATGATTTAATTAAAAGAGAGCCGTTGATCCCACGATCTAATCTTGACCGTTGAGATTTGCTAAATCACTCAAGACAAAAAAATAGAGGGTAAATGAAAAGACAAAAGGATTTTTTCATTTCACAAGTCACATGAGGTGAAGAGAAAAAATCAGATCTGATTTTTCATCTTGGCAGTGTTGAGACCTAAGTCTCCATCACTGCCCCTCCTCTCTCATTGCCCTATACCTTCATAAAAAATCGTTCATTTTCTGGTTGGTTAAGTTGGCTCCCCCATTATTAAATGACTCATTTTTTTTATCATTACCTCTCTTGATTGATTCTTTGCACCATCTTTTTGTTTTCTTGAAGGATAATTACATGTCATGATTTGGTTTGAAGTACTTGTCATCAAATTTTCCATTGGTCGAGCTCATAACAGGTATGACAGTATTTTATATGTAGAACAAAGTTGATTGCAAGAACCAAGCTATTCTTGCAAACGAGGATTGACACGCTAATTTTGAAATCATTTTATAATTTAATTTTTTATTTTAAATGTTTGAACCGTTTGAATGGTTCCTGCATACGTGCACGATCATAAACAAGCGCCTCCACACCAGTTTACACATAGTTCCATCATTACACAACATCAATTATGATCGCGAGAAATGTATCGGTTCATCATGGCCACTACTGCTTGAACGAAGGGTTAACAACACACATGTATCGATTTCAATATGAAAAAATCCACATTCACTGCATCAGCGACATCAGAGCTACTCTGCCCACCATGGTTCCTCCTCGAGAACGATGGCAATTGTATAGGACCGAGCCACAAGGCCTAGAATTGTTCGAAGCCATACCTGGAATCAAAGACATTTTCGTAAAGGCAGAGTGGTATGATTTCCTGTTCACATTTGAAGGACACCACACATGCTTGGCTATGCTGTTCGAGCAAATGTTTGATGGCTTCTAGACCCTGCTTGGGGATAGATGCATTCATGTTACAAAACACTTCATCGAAGTAGCCTGCGCTCTCCCTGTCTGTGGGGAAAGATGGTTTAAGAAAGACAAGCTGCCTCCCAACCTCTGCAACAAATTCCTGGTTCCCGAGCACCAAGACCCCGACTGGAGCCAAGGAATCCCTGTGTCGTGGATAAAGGAAGTCTGGAAAGGAGCCCTAACAACAATGTAGAGACATATCACAGGTGAGGGCCGATTCAACATTGTACACTGTTATCACCTTCGTTTTTGTATGCATCTAAGTGGAGACAAAGAGCTTAATTTACCATATTATCTGCTTAAGAGCCTAACCAAAATGGCTAGGAGGGTTCAAGGTCACCCTGAATCTTCTCACAGGAGCCTGTACCATCAGGGCTTGATTAAATTGTTGGTAACTTTCGCTCTCGAGGAACTTGAAATGCCTTGGGATTATTTCTTGAAGTCTATGGGATTGAAAAAGCAGGAGCAAGTGCTCGATTCATAGAACGAAGGTGATGCTAGTGAAGATAAGAGGGAGGTCAGGGTTTCTCTAGAACCTGAGAGCTTGATGAAGCCTGTCCAACCCGCAGTGAGTAAGGGGAAAAGCTCCAAAACAAGAAACATGCCCTCGAAAACAAAAAATCTAGAAATCCCCATAGAGGAGTCTCCTCACATGCAATTGAGGTCTTCTACGAAAAAGGGGAAGGAAAACAAAAGTGGCAAAGCTGCCAACATGCACCCACCTGCACTGGAAACACCACAAAGGTCTCTATCATCCAACCACTAAGAGGAGGAGCAAAAAACCCGCATTGAGAAACAACCCGATAAACCTGTGACTTGAATGAGAGGGCAAATTGGACTTGGTTCACGCAACAAGGAAGTGGTAAAGGGAAAGGTTGTTCCTGCAGAGGCCTTGCCTAAAGCATCCTCTGCAACCAGACAAGATAGGAAGAGGAAGGGCGAGCAAAACATCGAAGTTCCAAGCAAGCCAAACATCGAAGTTCCAAGCAAGCCAAACAAAAAAACTAGAATTACAAATCAATTGAGGCCGAACTCCAAGGCTCTGTTCAAGCCATCATTAAAATACCCCAACCAATTGTGATCGAGGATGATGACAGTGCCGAATTTGCCAGCATGGAAGAAATGGCAGTCAATGTTTGGAAGGGAATGACCGTGAAAAAAGAGAAATAAAATTCTAGTGACGATGATGCTGCAGAAACACCATTTGTGACAGTGAAAAAGAAGTATCCTACGGACTCCATTCAATAGGGAACATAGGATTATGGACTTGATCCTGAGCAAGATTCTATTGGAAACTCACCACATGCAGGGGATCTTTACCATAGTTTACAAGACATTAAACCAGAGATTGAAACTGACACTTTGGGAGTACAGGGGTCCACTAAAGGAACAAAAGGGAAGGAACCCAAGGTTGTACACAAATACAATATGAGGAGAAGAACATTGGCTGACCACAACAAATCTATCACAGAGCGAGACACAAAGAAGAACATGTTGAGGTCAAAACAAAGAGGGTTGATGATAACCAACAACTGCATGAACTGAAGCTTCAAGTCCAGACCTTGCAACACCACAACCAAGAGTTGGAAAAACTGCACTCCAGATTGCAGAAGAAGTATCAAAGACTCCAAAAGAAACACTAGAAGACTAGCTGTTTTCTAAAGGAGATAATTTGAAGGAGTACCCAAAGAAGCTGCTAACACATCCAATTATCTCCCAGTTGGCCTCCAACAACGCGCATGGATACCAATGCTCGATACAAAACTTAGTTCTGTCAGTCCTAGTCAGTTTTTGTCACAACTCAGTTCACTTAAACAAATGCATTAGTTTGATTTTATCACTAGTAGCAGTTTTTGTCATTTAAGTGCAAGACTTTTTAGATTAAGACATAATAAGTGGTCATTTGTGTTTGATATGAACCACTTCATTTTGTTAAGTCAAGTTTGAAGTATACATTACTATACTCCAACAATATTTAGTTAAGTCAATAAGTTTTTCTCCAATTGATAGTGTAGAGTTAAGCCTCAGTTCCAGATGGACGAGAGTCTCTACAACTTTGATAAATATGCAATTTTTGTATGTTTTGGGGGTTTGGTTTTTTGGGAAGGAAATCAATACATCAAACTAGTTGAACCTGTTCTATGAATGGATTAAATCTCTCTACCTGGTGAATATACTCTTGATGACAGTGTGTTTTTGTCCAAATCTATATGTGTTTTTATCTTATCTTGAATGCAATTTTTGATTTGTGCAAAGTACATTTCATTTCCTTTCAACTATTGTATAACTCATCTTTACTGATATGCAACCTGTAAAACAACTAATGCTTTGGTGAAGATTTGTTTTTATTGCAACCCGTGGGAGTAATTGTGTTTGAATACTTGTTTAATGCTTTGAAATACTATTTTAAGACTTAAAATTCTTGCAGTAGACAATTCGTTGAGTTGTTTGTTGTTCCCCTTTGTTTTTACCTCTATTATCTCACTTGTTTGTCGTTTGCGTGCCCCCAACCAAGGAGGACCCTCATCCACATCATTTTTCCAACCCAACCATGTTTTTGTATCGGTAAAACCAACCCTCTAATTGACCAACAAAATCAAATTATAAAAAAACCAACCATTAAAAACTCGAGGTGGCCTAACTCTGCCCTTTAGCAGTCAGGTGCAGACCTTAGGACCAACATCTTCTAGCGTCGTTGCCAGGGAATAGAGTAACGAAATATCTTTCCATGGGAGAAATACAACGATAAGATCTGACCTTTGATGGTGAAAAAAGATCAGACACATTTAGACTGCCACCTTTTACCTATCGACTCCACTGAGTAGACTTCACAAAAGAAATACTGGCTCCCAGAAAAGGACTCAAGAGATCCAAATCCGAGCACATCAAAGCCACTAAGGCTCATCCTAATCTTGAGAAGGACACAATGGTCTCTGAGCTAGAAAGAAAACTAAGAAAATCCACCTTAGCTCAAAGATATACCTCATCCCTCAAGGGTAAAGCTGCATCTAAAGAGTCCACCTTTCTCCACTATCATAAGAAGCTTGAATTTGCTAGCCATGAGAATCACATTTCCAAGGAATCTCATACCTTAACCCCTACCTCTACTTCATCATCCAATCCAACATCCACCCCTGTATCTCCAATCAAACCTCAGATTCCTATTTCCCAAGCAATGACTGTTAACATGATGGATGCCATAATTGCTGTTAGATATGCACCCCTAGTTTTGCCTATAGGTTTACATGCACTCCTAGCCACAAATTGTATTAAATATTTACCAAGATATAATGGGGGAGGGGATGTCACAACTGAGGAACATCTGGTATCCCTCTACAACTTTGTAGACAACTTCAACATTGACTATGCAGATGTGTGGATGAGGTTGTTTGTACAAAGATTGGATGGGAGGGTAAGGAAATGGTTTCAATATCTCCCTCCAACCTCCATTACAAATATTGATGTGTTAGATGAAGCTTTCATAAAGGAATGGGGAGATAGAAGAGATTATGTGTATTACATCACTGAGTTTGGGGCCCTTAAGAGAAAGAATGGTGAGTTTATTTCATACTTCACCAAGAGATTCAATAAGATGTATGGTAGAATCCGAGATGAGATCAAACTAACTGAAGCCTCTACCAAGATCACTTATGCCCATGCATTTGAGGCATAATTCTCCCTTCTGTTGAGGGAGAGAAGATCCACCACCTTGTTGTCCATGCAAGAAGCAACGATTGAGGTTGAGTCCAACATCCTAACATTGGACAAGTTAAAGACTAGATCTGATAAAGACAAGAAGAAACAGAGGGAGGATTCCCCTGTCTCCTCTAACCCAACCACATATGATCCTAAACTTGATGAGATGACCAAAACTTTAAAGGATTTGACATATGAAATAACTAAGCTGAAATGGGGATCTAAACAACTAAACAAATCTTTTCAAGGGGCCGAGAATAGAAATCCAAACCAGTTTTCAAAGGATTAGAAATCCATCCAAACCATATTCAATGTGTGGAATAGAAATCCACACTTTGAATATGGCTCTGATGCCTCTCCACCTTTCTACATATCTTTAAATGTCCATGACAAGATCCTACATAACTGTCTCATAGACTTAGGTGCCTCACACAATGTCATGCCTAAGGTTGTAATGAAGGAACTAGGTCTGGAGATCACCAAGCCCTACCAAGACCTTTACTCCTTTGACTCTAAAAAAGTCAAATGTTTGGGATTAATAAAATATCTGGTGGTTTCTTTGGCACATTTACCCATTAAGAGTATAGTGATGGACATCGTTGTGGCTGACATTCCCCCCAAGTTTGGTATGCCCTTGTCCAGGACGTGGGCCAAGAAGGTTGGAGGATCATTACAAATGGACCTCACATATGCTGCCATCCTTGTTTTTGGAGGAGAACATAAGAGGCTATACAGGGAGGTCAGATTGTCATATATCGTCAATGACCATCAGAATCCAAGCAACCACCCAATTTATGCTCTTGAGGATGAGATTGGGTCCTCTATTTTCCATTTAAATGATGATGAATCAGAAATAACACTCAACAAATGCAGAAATAAGTCACTGATAGATCAACAAAACAAAGTATGGAATATGTATTTTGATGGCTCTTCATCAAAGGAAGGTTATGGGGATGGTATACTCCTCATTTCCCCTGCACAAGAAATAATAACACTCTCTTATAAGCTGGAATTTGAGACTATTAACAATATAGTTGAGTATGAAGCTCTAGTGCTAGGATTAAAGGCTGCCAAAGACATGGCCATTGAAAATTTGACATTTTTTGATGATTCTGAGTTACTTATCAATCAAGTCAAAAACATCTATCAAGCTAAGCAACATAGGCTCAAACAATACAAGAACGAGGTGTGGGACCTGGTTGACAACTTCTTTCTAGCATTTAACATTTCCTTCATTCCTAGAGAGGCAAATAAGAAGGAAGATTCTTTGGCTTTGTCTACCAATACCTTCAGACCTCCCATTGGTCCAAATATTAAGAATCAAGTGGAAGTCATACATAGTACATCCATACCAGACAATATAAAGCACTGAAAAGTCTTCAGTGATGACTTGGTGCTACAAACATTTTTGTAGACCATTGAAAAATTCTCCAGTATCTCAATAGATCAAGAGGGTGAAGATGATGAATCAGAAAATAAACAAACATCTCATCTGTTGAAGAAAGTGGATGGCCACAACATTGTGGAACTTAAAATGAATCACATCCCCAGGGGCCTAGTTCCACTGGAAAGGTTATTTGACAGTTATGATGTCTCCAGAGAAGCTTCCATCAAAAATCAAGAAGAGGAAGTGGACTGCAACATTGGGACTGCTGAAAATCCCAAAATAGTCTAATTGTCCAAGGCACTAGCTCCAGAACAAAAATACATGTATGTGAGCCTCATGAAAAATTTCGCTGATATTTTTGCATGGTTGTATGAGGTTTTGAAGACATTTGACACTAACATCATCCAACACAAGATCCCTCTCAAGGCTGGTTCTAAGTCGTTCAAACAAAATATTAGTCAATTTAATCCAATGCTGATGTCCATAATTGAAAAAGAGCTGAAACAAATGCTTGATGCCATAATTATTGTGCCCTTGAGGTACTCAGATTGGGTGGCCAACTTGGTACTTGTGAGGAAAAAGAGTGGGGAAATACGCTTGTGTGTTGATTTTCGAAATCTCAACAAGTGTTCTCTAAAGGACAACTACCCCCTGCCCAAGATGGACCATATTTTGCAAAGGGTAGTAGGTGCCCACATGATTTCCTTGTTGGATGGATACTCTGGTTATAACCATATAATAGTGTGTGAAGAAGACAAAGAAAAAACAACATTCACCACCCCATGGGGGACATTCATGTACAACAAAATGCCCTTCGAGCTGATGAACGCAGGGGCCACCTTTCAGAGGGATATGGACATAGCCTTTGTGGGGAAAAAATAAAAAAATATGGCTATATATTTGGATGACATCACCATTTTCTCCAAATCTGATGATGAACATTTACAACACCTTGAGCAAATTTTCCGGAAATGTAGAAGGTATAGGATCTCTTTGAATCCCACGAAGTCCCACTTTGCTACACCAGAAGCTAAGCTCCTAGGCCACATCATATAAACACGAGGAATAAAAATAGACCCTAAGAGAGTTGGTGCCATTCAGGAAATTGAAATCCCCAGAAATAAGAAGTCTATTCAGTGTTTTATAGGAATATAAATTTTTTTAAGTCGCTTTGTGCCAAACTTTGCTGAAATCATAAGGCCTATCACCAACATGCTGAAGAAAGATGCTGCTATTAAGTGGTCACTGAAGAAAAAACCAACATTCCAAAGGATCAAACAAGCTTTGGTTGAATCCACTGTATCGGTCAACCCTGACTATGCCAAAGAGTTATTTATCTTCTCTTTCGCTTCTGAGGAAACCATCACTGCTGTACTATTGCAAAAAAAATGAAGAAGGGCATGAAAAACCCATAGAACTTTTCAGCAAAGCCCTCCGAGATGCTGAGCTGAAGTATGACATATTAGAAAAGCAAGCCTATGCGTTGGTTAAAGCTTTGAAGGCCTTCAGGGTGTATGTGTTACAGTCTAGCATAATAGCCTATGTTCCTAGCAACAATGTCAAAGAGATTATGGTCTAGCCAAACCGTGAGGGGAAGAGAAGAAAATGGATTGTCAAACTATTGGAGTATGACTTGCACATAAAAACCACCAGGATGATTAAGAGATAGGGACTTGCCAAGTTGTTATTAGAATCAAACTGTAAGTTGCATCAGATCTTCACCCAATCAGATGCACCCATGACACAGTCTGGACAAGATAACATGCAGGTATCTGAAGACTACTCTTCTTCACCTTGGTACAAAGATGTTATTTACTTTCTGCAACATCTAGAATGTCCACCAGATTTGAAAAAGACGAGAGCCAGGTCTCTCAAATTAAAAGCTATAAAATTTTTCATTTTAAATCAGAACTTGTATTGGAGGGATCCTGCTGACATCCTATTAATGTCTTGATGAAGATAAATCTAAACAAGTCACAACAAATGTGCACATGGGAGTTTGTGGAGGACACCAGAATTGGAAAGCCACAACCCTGAAGATCCTAAGGGCAAGGTACTATTGGCCCACCTTTTTCTCTGATGTATTCACCACAGTAAGGGCATGCAATGAGTGTAAAAAGTTTGCAAGCAAACATAAATTACTCTCACTACCCCTAAAGCCTATCACTACCAGCGACCCCTTTCAACAATGGGGATTAGATTTCATTGGTGAGATAAATCCACCCTCTAGTGGGAAACACAAGTGGATTCTCACTGCCACTTACTGCTTTACCAAATGGATCAAGGCTATTCCCACCATGAATGATACTGACAAGGTGATCATGAATTTCTTGGAGACCAATATCTTTTCCAGGTTCGATTGCCCTAGAAATCTTATAACAAACAATTCCCATGCATTCAAGTTCAAAGCCATGATTGACTTCTATGGTAGCCATAACATTGCCTTAACACATTCAACGCCCTACTACCCTCGGGGGAATGGGTTGGTCGAGTCATCAAACAAGACACTCATCAAGATCATTGAGCAATTGTTGACTGAAAACAAGAAATAATGGCAGAAGTGTCCTCAGATACACAATTTTATTAAATAGGAAAATAAATTACATATGAGAATTTGCAAGAGTTTACACACGAACACCCCAACACTCTTGCAATGAGTTATATATAAGCTAAATGTCCTAACAATATCTAGTTATGGATCACTTATTAAATAAACAAGTGTCCATTTACAATAAATGCTATTTTAATAATCTTCTAACTATACTCCTAATTTAGAGCCTAAGATACGACACCTTTCTAGAGTCATATCTTTCACAACAATATTCTAGTTCTAAATGTCTCCATTTATTAATCAAATATTCTGGATTATTAATTTAATATTCTAAATTAATAATTATTTTATCTTAACTTTTTAAACTATGATATTTGTATTTTGGATCATCTAACATTCCCCCCTATGATCCAAAGATACATTACAACAGATACCAACTTCATCCCTGAACTTAGTAAATTTTATTTTGCCAAGAGGTTTCGTGAAAATGTCGGAGATCTGATCTTTTAAAGGACAATAAATTGGCTTGATGACATCCTTTGCAATGAGTGATATGATATGATGATACTTGGTGTACACATGCTTTGTCTTTGAATGAAAAACTGAATTCTTGGCAAGCTTAATGGATGACTGGATGTCGATGAATAATGATGTAGCTTCTGCTTGTGAAATGCCCAAGTCCTGCAAAACTCTGCGTAACCAAACAATTTCACATGCTGCTTTCCATGTTGAGATGTATTCTGCTTCTGCTGAAGAAGTGGCCACTGTAGCTTGTTTCTTACAATTCCAAGACATTGTTGTTGAACCCATGTTCATTAAATAACCCGATGTTGATGCTCGATCATCAATACTTCCAACAAAGTCGGCATCTGAAAATCCACCAAGTGCAAAATTTTTAGTCTTTTTGTAAAGAAGACCAAAATCTTTTGTTCCTTGGATATATCAAATAACTCTTTTGGCTGCATTCCAATGGCTGTCCCATGGTTGCTGCATAAAGCGTGAAAGAATACTGACTTCATAAGATAGATCTGGTCGAGTGTTTGTCAAATAAATCAAGCTGCCAACTAACTGTCTATAAGTAGTGCTGTCTACCATTCCCCCTCCTTCAAATTTTTAAAGTTTCAAGTGTTGCTCCATAGGGGTAAGAGATGGTTTGCAATCCTGCATTTCAAATCGCTGAAGAATTTCTGCTGCATACTTACTCTGAGAAATGAAAATATGATATGGACATTGGAATACTTCAATTCCAAGATAGTAGTGAAGTAGTCCCAAATCTGTCATATTAAAACCTGCATGCAACTCCTTTTTCACCTGTGCAGTATGATCATCATTGTTTCCAGTAATGATCAAATCATCTACATACAAAAAAAGAATCATTAGATATGGACTCTGTTGACGTATATACAAAGTATCATAAGATTCACTTTTTTGAAAACCAACTTTCCTAAGGTATTCATCCATTTTGGTATACCAAGCTCGGGGAGCTTGTTTTAACCCATATAAAGCCTTGATTAATTTGCAGACTTTATGTTCCTGCCCTTCAATTTCAAAACCTGGTGGTTGTTGCATATATACATCTACCTGTAAGTCTCCGTTGAGAAAAACACTTTTTACATTCATTTGATGAACTTTCCAACCTTTATGAGCGGCCAATGCAAGTGTTAATTAGATGGTGCTCCATTTAGCTGTAGGAGAAAAAAATTCCTCATAATCAATGCCTTCCTGCTGCGCAAAACCTTTAGCCACAAGTCTTGCTTTATACTTGTCAATTTCTCCATGTTGGTTGTATTTAATTCTATAAACTCATTTGCATCCGATGGGTTTAACACTTTTAGGACAATCAATAAGTTTCCAAGCGTTGTTATCAATTACTGCTTGATACTCTTCAATCATAGCCTGTTGCCATTCTTTATGTTTTACTGCTTCTTTATATGTGGAAGGTTCAGTAAAATCATTTGCTATCAAGGCAAAATTTTCTTCACTTCTGTGTGACCCCCTTGTTCCTGTTTTATTCTGCTCATCAGGCCTTACATCTTTCAAAAATTGAACTGCCCATTTTGGTAGTTGATGTTCACTTGTTTGGGGATCTGAATTACCATTATTGTAAATTGGATTAATGTAAACTGATGTTCGTCGATCAGTTGAAGATTCTGGAGGTGGAGAATCATTGTCATATGAACTGCCACTGCTAGGAGATTCTGATGAACTGTTGGAAGACCCAGATGGTGTTGTCGAAGTAAATGGACTGGATGTATCATCTTCAGATGAAGGAAAATCAAGTTCATACCAATTTTGTGAATTTGGTTGACTTTGCATTTTTCCTTTTCTTTGATTGCCTTTAGTTTCTAACTGTTGAAGAAGAATTTCTATTTCTTCAACACTCTTACTTTCAGTTTCATAAAAAATTACATCCCTGCTCACAACAAATTTTCCATTGGACAAAAGTTGGTACCCTTTCTTCTCATCAGAATACCCAATCATTGTGCATTTCAAACTTCTTGAGTCAAGCTTAGTTCTTTTTTCTTTCGGAACTAAGGCATACCATACTGATCCAACAACTCTAAGATGTTTAACTCGAGGTTTGAAACCAAACCATGCTTCATAAGGTGTGATTTCGTCCAAATAAGCAGTTGGAGATCTGTTCCTTAAGTAGATAGCTGTATGGATTGCTTCTGCCCAATATGTAGGACTTAAATTTTTAAAAGTTAACATGGATCTTGCCATTCCTAACAAGGTGCGATTCATTCTTTCTACGACTCCATTTTGCTGAGGAGTGTAGACATTTGTAAGATTTCTTCTTATCCCATTGTCTGTGCAATAAGTTTTGAATTCATTAGAAGTGAATTCCCCTCCATTATCAGCCATGAGAGTGCCTATCTTTTCTTTAACTTTGTTTTCAATAAGTTGGCGAAAGATTTTAAACTTTTCAAATGCTTCTAACTTTTTCTTCAAGAAGTAAACCCAAGTCATTCTAATGAAATCATCAATAAAGAGAAAAATATTTTCAACCACCTAAAGAAGTTTGTAGTGGTCCACAAACATCACTGTGAACTAGTTGTAATCGCCTATTTGCATGCCATGAACTTGTTGGAAAATTCTCTCGACTTTATTTTCCATAAATGCAAGCTTCACATTTTGCATTTTCCTTTTTGAAAGTTGGAAGTCCCTTAACCATCCCTTGTTTTTGAAATTGAGAGAGACTTTCAAAGTTGAGATGTCCATACCTTACCTTACATGCCACAATATTGAGAGAGACTTTCAAAGTTGTAATTCCTTGGAATAACTGTCCCTTTCATCCTTAATAGTTTTCCATCTTCATAACCTGCCATTATTGTTTTCATATTCTGTTTGACTAAATTAATCTTAACTAAGCCATCTTCCATAATCACCTGATGTCCTGCTCGTCAAATCGTGACTAAAGACAACAAATTCTTTTTAAAGGTTGGTACATACCATACATTTGAAATCATTCTTTCTCCAGTGTTAGGTAAATAAACTTTAACTACACCTTTTCCATAAGGAGTATGTTTGGTATTATTTGCAATAAAGACAAAATTAAGATGGCATTCTTGAAAAGTCCAAAAGAAGTCACGTCTGAAAGTCATGTGTTGAGATGCTCCTGAATCTGAAATCCAAGCATATTCATAATCACTTTGAAGATAGGTGGAAATCTGTAATGCTGAAGATGAGGTAAAGACATATTCTGAACCATCACCATCTTGATCATTTGCAAACTGTTCTGTGTTTTGATGAAACTTGGAATTTTTATGAATGTAAGTTCGACAATCTTCTTGCATAATGACCAACTTTGTTACATCTTCTACAAACAATTTGAATTAAATCTCTTCCTCTGCCTCTGTTTTGACCTATGTTTTGAGTTTGTCCTCTTCCTTGACTGTTTCCTCTATCTTGAAAATAGCCTATGCCTTGACTGTTTCCTCTACCTTGAAAATAGCCTCTGCCTTGACTATTTCCTCTACTTTGAAAATTGCTGCTGCCTGAAAAAATGTTTTCTCTACTTTGGCTTCGACCACAACCTTGTACACTGCGTGTTGCTTGATTTTGATTGAAATGTCCTCTTCCTCTGCTTCTAGAACTGTCAGTTGAGGATTTACTTGTGCTCTCTGTGAAAAAAACATCTTCCCCAACTTGCTCTTTCTTTCCAAAAGTTTTGTCCTGTTGAGATAACATTTCACTTAGCTCATCAAACTTTAGCTTTTCTAACTTTCCAGTTACTTGTAAAGTTTCCAAAAAGTGCGTATAGGAAGAAGGCAATCCAACAATTAAAATTGTGGTCATGAAACTATCATCTACGGCTTGAAAACCAACATTTATTATTTCCTGCTTAATGTTCTTGAGTTTGGAAATATATTCATGTACATCACCTCCTTCAGTCAATCTCTATTGGAGCAACTTTAATTGAAGATCAACTTTCTTTGATTCAAGATGAGTATCAAATAAATCCTTAAAAATTTTCAAAGCAGACCATGCATCAGTAGTATTTTCAATGTGGACATACATCTCATCATTAACTAAATATTTGATGAGTGCTAATGCTTTGGCATTTTTAATTTCCCATTTTGCTAGTGTGGCTGCATCTGTAGGTTTATTTGGCTTAGTATATTCATTACATATATCACGCTAAAGTTTATTATAAATGAGAGTGATTTTAAGGAGACATTTCCATGTCTTGTATGATTTTGTTCCTTCAAGTTTATCGGAATCAGAGAACAAATTAATTAACTTAGACATTCTAGTGTTGAATCTTCGCACCAAAAAAGAATCAAGAAAAAAAATATCAAGATGAGTAACACACCACACACATCATGCAAAAAACGATCTATCGGGGCTTGGCCTTGACCCTCGTATAGTCATTGAAGCAGGAGAAAAATGACTGAGCTTTGCACTTGTCTCTAGTCAAATTCCAAGTAACTTTCAAAATTTTACTCCTTACAATGCTCTTGCAAATTTTGGTAAAAAATATTTTTTTTTTCACCCCCCCTCAAAGTAAAATTACTTTGAGTTACAAAAAATTTGTTACCCAACGCTGTCACAGGCTCGCCTCTTCTCTCTCTGCTTGCAATATCTCGCCAGGGGATGTCGTCTCTGTGGTGGCTCCCAACGTTCTTGCAATATTGGTAATGTATCGCAGCTACACGATTTCCCTGTAGTCTATACATAAGTGTTGGCATAATGAAAGTGTATATTCCACGCTCAATTGCAAAGAGTTCAAAGCTAAGATTGATGTTGGAGCAACGTTAATTCCTTTCCCCGTCGCTGAAAATTAATTGTAGTAGCCAGAACAATTTACATGTAATGGCTCTTTACATTCTCTCCAAGCTCGAGAAAAGTGCTTCTGAAGTTGCAAAAACTACAGTGGGGGTCTCCGATTCAAATTCTATCATGGAGAAGTTGCGAAGTACAGTCTCGACTTGTCTCTTTCCAACTATCAATATTCAGATTGATAGGTGCCCTCAACTTGAGTTTGCTTCCTTATCGCACTTCCTATGTCTTCTGTGTATCTTTATGGTCATTTTTGCACCATCATCGCTTCAATCAGAGACCTTCTACATCAGACTTTATTTATGGCCTGAGAATGCTTTGTGTTGTTGGGAAAATTCTTCATCACAATAAGTTCCATCCCGCACTAAGATTCATCTACTAAAATGGAATGAATCTCGCAGCCTATACAACCTCTTGCAAGCAATTCCACTGATCGATTCACTGAAATTATATCCTTAGCAATCAATTCTAAGTGGTGACACAATTTGAGAATAAGATTTGAACACTCTATGAAAAAATAACAGATCGGATTATAACCTCTGTTAAACCCAACTTTCCTTTGTCAATTTTTTTTTATGAGGAATACAATGGTCTTATGAAAATCTATGAGTAGTAGAATAGAGCAATTTTGGTCTCCTACGCGGGTTTATACTACATTAAAATTCCAACAAGCACTTTGGAACACTCACATTTCTATGACTCTACCACAAAGCAGTTCAACGATGGAAAAAGTTCAACTCAACTTCTCTCAGCGTGCCGCAGATTTGTGCAGATCGAGGTTTGCCAATGGAGGATGAAATAATTGCAGAAACAAAATTCTTTCCTTTAAAAAAAAAAATGAACAATTAACTAACCAATTTAACTGATGGAGTGCGCGTGGGACAAAAGTTTTTCTTGGCCTGTAGAGATGGAATCTCCTCCTCACATCAACTGCATTACTGGAGCTCTGATACCAAAATAATGGCAGAAGTGTCCTCAGACACACAATTTTATTAAATACGAAAAGAAATTACATATGAGAATTTGCAAGAGTTTACACACGAACACCCCAACACTCTTGCAATGAGTTATATATAAGCTAAATGTCCTAACACAATCTAGTTATGGATCACTTATTAAATAAACAAGAGTCCATTTACAATAAATGCTATTTTAATAATCTTCTAACTATACTCCTAATTTAGAGCTTAAGATACAACACCTTTCTAGAGTCATATATTTCACAACAATATTCTATTTCTAAATGTCTCCATTTATTAATCAAATATTCTAGATTATTAATTTAATATGCTAAAATAGTGCTTCCTGAAGCACTATTTTGCTTGAAAGACTGAGGGCCTCTTGTACCATAGATGCTTTCCTTTTTATTTGAATTTGATTAGTTAGTTTGTGTGTGAATAAAGACTCCATATCCCAACAAAGGCATTGGGGTGTAGCTTCATTTTTTAATTCCAGAAGATGCATGGATGAGAGACATGGCTGGCAGACAAGAGCAGAGGTAAGTTAAGGGGAGTGGGAACAAGTTATTGAATTCCAAGGCACTGCTCTGCTGTTCTCAGCACCCCACAGGGGGGTGATATCCCCAATTGGCGCCAATTTTGAGACCTAAGTCTGCACCCTTGCCCCTCTTCTCTCATTTCCCTATACCTTCATAAAAAATCATTCATTTTCTGGTTGGTTAAGTTGGATCCCCCATTACTAAATGAATCAATTTTTTATCATTACCTCTCTTGATTGATTCTTTGCACCATATTTTTGTTTTCTTGAAGGATAATTACATGTCATGATCTGGTTTGAAGTACTTTTCATCAAATTTTCCATTGGTCGAGCTCATAGAAAGTATGCCAATGTTTTATATGCATAACAGAGCTGATTGCAAGAACCAAGCTATTGTTGCAAACGAGGATTGGTGTGCTAATTTTGAAATCATTTTGTAATTTAATTTTTTATTTTAAATGTTTGAACTGTTTGAATGGCACCTGCATACATGTGCGATCATAAACAAGTGCCTCCACACCAGATTACACAGAGTTCCATCATTACACAACATCAATTATGGTCGCAAGAACTGTACCGGTTCATCATGGTCACTACAAATTGAACAGAGGGTTAACAACACACAAGTATTGGTTTCAATATGAAGAAATCCACATTCACTGCATCAACAACATCAGATCTACTCTTCCCACCATGGTTTCTCCTAGAGAACAATGGAAATTGAACAGGACCAAGCCAGAAGGCCTAGAATTGTTCGAAGCCATACCCGAAATCAAAGACATTTTCGTTAAGGCCGAGTGGTATGATTTTCTGTGTGCATTTGAAGGATACCACATAGGCTTGGCTATGCTATTCGCGCAGAAATTTGATGGCTTCCAAACCCTTCTTGGGGATACCTGGATTCATGTTACAAAACACTTCATCGGAGCAACCTGCGCTCTCCCTATCTGTGGGGAAAGTTGGTTTAAGAAAGGAAAGTTGCCTCCCGACCTCTGCAACAAATTCCTAGTTCCCGAGCACCAAGACCTTGATTGGAGCCAAGGAATCCTTGTGTCATGGATAAAGGAATGATGAAAAGGATCCCTAACAACAATGCAAAGGTATATCACAGGAAAGGGTCGATTCAACATTCTACACTGTTATCACCTTCGTTTTCTTATGCATCTAAGTGGAGACAGAGAGATTAATTTACCATGTTATCTGATTAAGAGCCTAACCAAAATGTCCAAGAGGGTTCAAGGTCACCCTGAATATTCTCACAAGAGCCTATACCATTAGGGCTTGATTAAATTGTTGGTAAATTTCGATCTCGAGGAACTTGAAATGCCTTGGGGATTATTTATTGAAGTCTGTGGGATTGAAAGATTAGGAGCATATGCTCGATTCACAGAACGAAGGTGATGCTAGTGAAGATAAGAGGGAGGTGAGGGTTTCTCTAGAGCCTGGGAGCTCGATGAATCCTGTACAACCCACAGTAAGGGGAAAATCCCCAAAACAAGAAACACACCCTCGAAAAAAAAAAACCAGAAATCCCCATAGAGGAGTCCCCTCACATGCAATTGAGGTCTTCTATGAAAAAGGGGAAGGAAAAAAAAAGTGGAAAATCTTCCAACATGCACCCACCTACAATAGAAACACCATAGAGGTCTCTGTCATCCATCCACTCAGAGGAGGAGCAGAAAACCCCCATCGAGTAGCAACTTGATAAACTTGTGACTTAAATGAGGGGGAAATTGGACCTGGTTCATGCAACAAGGAAGTGGTAAAGGGAAAGGATGTTCCTGTAGAGGCATTGCCTAAAGAATCCCTTGCAGCGAGACAAGACAGGAAGAGGAAGGGAGAGAAAAACATTGAAGTTCCAAGCAAGCCAAACAGAAAAACTAGAATTACAAATAAATTGAGGTTGAACTCCAAGGCTTTGTTCAAGCCATCATTAAAAGACCCCCAACCAATTATGATAGAGGATGATGAAAGTCCTGAATTTTCCAGCATGGAAGAAATGACAGTCAATGTTTTGAAGGGACTGACCGTGAAAAAAAAGAAATCAAAGTCTAGTGAGGATGAGGTTGCAGAAACACCATTTTTGACAGTGAAAAAGGAGTATCCTACAGACTCCATTCAATAGGGAATACATGGTTATGGACTTTATCCTTAGCAAGATTCTATTGGCAATTCACCACATGCAGGGGATCCTTACCAAAATTTACAAGAAATTAAACCATATATTGAAACTGACACTTTGGGAGTACATGGGTACACTAAAGGAACAAAAGGGAAGGAACTCGAGGTTGTACAAAAATACAATATGGGAAGAAGGAGAAGAACACTGGCTGACCACAAAAAATCTATCACAGAGCAAGACAAAAAGAAGAAACAGGTTGAGGTCAAAACAAAGAGGGCTTCAAGTCCAGACCTTGCAACACCACAACCAAGAGTTGGAAAAACTGCACTCTAGACTGCAAAAGAAGTATCAAAGACTCCAAAAGAAACACCAGAAGACTTGTTGCTTTCTAAAGGAGATAAATTGAAGGAGTACCCAAAGAAGCTGCTAACACATCCAGTTATATCCAAGAACGTGCATGTATGCCAATGCTCAATACATAACTTAGTTCTATTAGTCCTAGTCAGTTTTTGTCACAACTTAGTTCACTTCAACAAATGCATCAGTTTGATTTTATCACTAGTACCAATTTTAGTCATTTAAGTGCAAGAATTTTTAGATTAAGGCATACTAAGTGGTCATTTGTGTTTGATATGAACCACTTCTTTTTGTTAATTTTGTTAATTCAAGATTGAAGTATAAATCACTATACTCCAACATTATTTAGTTAAGTCAACAAGTTGTTCTCCAATTGATAGTGTAGAGTTGAGCCTCAGTTCTAGATGGACGAGAGCCTCTAAAACTTTGATAAATATGCAATTTTTGTATGTTTTGGGGGTTTGGTTTTTTGGGAAGGAAATCAATACATCAAACTGGTCGAACCTGTTCTATGAATGGATTAAAGCTTTCTACTTGGTGAATATACTCTTGATGACAATGTGTCTTTGTCCAAATCTGTATGTGTTTTTATCTTATATTGAATGTAGTTTTTGATTTGTGCAAAGTACATTTCCTTTCCTTTTAGCTATTGTATAACTCATTTTTACTGATATGCAACATGTAAAACAACTAATGCTTTGGTGAAGATTTGTTTTTATTGCAACCCGTGGGAGTAATTATGGTTGGATACTTGTTTAATGCCTTGAAATACTATTTTAAAACTTAAATTTCTTGCAGTAGACAATTCATTGAGTAGTTTGTTGTTCCCCTTTGTTTTT
The DNA here is from genome assembly GCA_009831015.1 of Picea engelmannii. Classification (NCBI taxonomy): domain Eukaryota; kingdom Viridiplantae; phylum Streptophyta; class Pinopsida; order Pinales; family Pinaceae; genus Picea; species Picea engelmannii. Next base: position 95,134 of record ML795618.1, read on the forward strand.
ACCTCTATTATCTCACATGTCTATCATTTTTGTTCCACCAGCGAAGGAGGACCCTCATCCACAACATTTTTCCAACCCAACCATATTTTTGTCTCGGTAAAACCAACCCTCTAACTGATCAACAAAATCAAATTATCAAAAAACCAACCATTAAAAACTTGAGGTGGCCTAGCTTTGCCCTTTAGCAGTCAGGTGCAGACCTTAGGACCAACAACGAGAAAAAAAACAACAACATGCTTCACAAGGCAGGTTGTGTTGAGATTTGGGTACCTTGGAAAGTGGTCCCCTTGCATTTGTGAGTCTCTAAACACAAAGGGGGAGATTATTACCCTTAATACTTTACTTTATGATCTAATTTCACTTTGACTTAGGAGATTTAAGTCAAAAGTGAAATATGTCACTTAAGTCATAAAGTGACAATTAATTCACTTTGTGGGTGAATTAATAGACATAAAAGAAACTAAGGATACTTGAGAAAGTGGGTTTTCTAAGTGTGATTTTTGAGATCAAATCTCACCCATTGATTAGACATGGCTAGATTGAATCTAGGCCTGTCGTCTTTTAGGTTTCTCCAAAGAGAGGCTAAAGGAGGCAAAAGGGTAAGGATGAGATTCATTCTTCAATTGAGAGAGTTGAGTGAAGAGAGGAAGAGAGGAGAAGAGGTTTTTGTGGAGAAAAGGAAAAGAGAAGGAGGGTGCACCATGAGAGCTTGAGTTCCAAGCTTGGAGAGGGTGCATTGTGTTTGGTATAGGGGAACATCTTTGGAGGAGTCACACTTGGAGCTATTGGGTGCACTATTGGAATAGGGCACAAGTGTTGAAGAGGAGGTAGGACACACCAAAGAGAAAAGGGGCACACTCATCTATAACTTCAGCAAAGTCTTCAAGGGAAACTCATAAGAGGCGCCATTACCCAAGCTAGCAGGAAACAAATGTGAAGGGCACAAATCCTAAGAAGGGGGGTGTACTTCAAGGAATAAACCCATGCCAAAATTGTAAGGAGTTGGAAAGTGAATCGGTTTCCTTTTGCATGTATTTAGTGTACTGTTTTTTCTTTCAGATCTTCTTAATAAAATTCTACTCCAAACTGGTTTTTCCCATGGGGGTTTTTCCAGGGTAATGTTGACCAAAAACTTATGTGTTCATTTGTCATGTTTTCTTAGCATTTCAGTGGTAGGTTGTTAAAGATCCTAAGAGAGTATTTGATGTTTTGAGTTATATGCATGTGCTAATATTTATGGCAGCCTAAACCATACATTTAACCCAAGCAAGAGAGGTATCAAATGGGCATCAAATCACATGATTAAAGGCAGTTTTTCCAGGGGAGAATTATCAGACTGTGTGACTGTCCTAAAATAGTCCTGTAACAGTCTGTGAGAAATTCTCGAGTTGACTATTTTGGACAACAAGTTAACTGTCCAGAAACAGTGAGACAAAACAACTTGAAACACCTTGAAAATAGTTCCCAACAGCAGGTCAAAGACAAACCTCTGTTGGCAGCCTTTGGTGCCTCGAAAATATTCACGGTATCAGAGCTAAAGTACATGAGAGAGGGATGATTTGTGAAGCTTACAGAGGGCTCTTTTTTTGGGGTAAATATTAGATCTGTTGGCTGTTTTTGGACAACAGGGTTAGAGTCTGAAACAATGAGCAAAAATCAGATTTGAAAGTGCCTCTCATTTGGTGCTTGTTGGGAAAATTTACATAGGTCGATGAGCCTCATTTTCACACTTGTGATTGGTGTGGTATAGGATGATTTTTGTTGTTCAGAGTTTCTTAGTTTTACTTGGTTAGTGTGTATCAGTCTTAGCATCAGATGACAGCCTTAGCGGTGGCAGGTTTGAGAATGAGTTTTATTTTGCCTTTGTGACTAAGGGCAAGAAGAAGACCAATCGGGGGCTCAAATTTGGGGCAAAGGAGCAGTAATCGAGAGGACAGGGTGAGCAGTAGAAGGAGGACATGATCAAAGTGAGATTCTTTTCTTGTGGTGATATGGGGCACTATGTAGGACAATGTCCCAATAAGAAGAAGAAGAATTAGGGTGGTACTGCAACGACAATAGAGGAGGAGGAGTTCTCTGCTCAGTTTGAGAGGGAGTGCGATTTTTTCAGTTGTTGTATGTCAGTTGATACACAATCCAATGGTTGCTGCACAAACATAGTGTTCTTCTATATTGTTCTTTGGATCTATTGTGTATTCAACATTTGTGGTGATTATATTTGTATATCTATTCTGGTTCTTAACAAGTGGTATCAAAGCACTTTCCTTGGCCAAAGAAAGGAATAAGTTTTTGCTCTTTTTGCAGAAATTTTCTAGAAAAAAAAGAGGGCGATGCACTTCAGGTTCATATATGAAGCTTTATGATATGAATTTGTCAAAAAAAATTGGTTATTTGAATTCCTCTCGGAAAAATATCAAATTTCAAAAAAAAAAAACCGAAATGGAGTTCGGGAAGTGAAGTTATGAGCATGTTAAATTCAACAGTTTTTTCAAGGTTTTTCCTGAAAAAGCCGCGATTTTCTGTCGTAACTTATTGTTCTATTTTTTGGGTTTTTTCGTGACGGCTGCGGGACCGAAGAGTTCATAGGGTGCTCATATGGCCATTTCCTCTCAAACCCTCAAATAAATTCTAAAATTTACTGAAGCATTCAAATACCAATTGTATGACACATTGGATGCCAAATTGGATGAATTTGTAGATGGCCTCACAAACGACCTCAATGATAGTTTTTGTAGTATTCAAGATTAATTGGATATCATGCAGGAGAGATTTCTTATGGTGGACATCAGAGATGAATATAATCAAGAAATATATGCTTGGTATGATTTGGAGGCCGATTGCAATGATTGGTATATGGATAGTTGTCATTTCTAGGATGACAACCACTTTCATATTTTATTTGATGACTCTAATTCACCTTCTATAGAAAGCATCAATGTGACAAATCAAGAGACAATGATTATTACCAGTGTCCATCCTGCATATTCTACAGTGGTATTATTTCTTTCAAATTCTGCTATGACACTTTTCTACTATGTGGATGGATCTTCTTATTTGGATCCACATGACATGTGTCAGTCTTTGGAGCATCATTTTGAGTTGGTTATTGGGTTCCAAAATCTTCCACACTGATTTCACATGAGCACTTGGACATGAGACCCAGGTTTACAATGGAGGTTGGACTACTTCAACATGGTGGCTTTCCTTTTTACATAGGACCTTGGTTCTCCAGTCTTCTTCAACATTATGGTCCACAATTATCCATGGGACACTGGTATATGGTTGTACATCAAGCGTTGAGAACAACGCTTTCATAAGGGGGATGGAATATTAGGTAGCTAGAGATGTAGTAGTGGGGGCCCAGAGGGCCCATAGTGATAATAGTGGAGGCCATTCAATGTAAGGTGGAATAGGTCCACTATATTATTAAATAAGACACACTATGGTAGCTAGATATAATAAATGGGTATTTAGATATAATAAATGTAAGAGGACTTCTTAGAAGGTTCTAATTCTAGAAGATTCCTCCTCTAGAATGTTCTTAGGTGATGGTAGCACTATATAAAGGGGTTCAAGCAATGTAATGGGATATGAAGAGAATTATTGTATTGTGAGCTGTAGCTCAATAGGAGGATGCCCCCTCGAAGAGGCAAGTGAACATGAGAGGATCCCTTCCATAATAGAATCCATTGTATGGTGTTGCCCTACCTCAAAGGTTTGATATAATAAAGTGTGATTTCTTCTATATTGTCCTTTGGATCTATTGTGTATTCAACATTTGTGGTGATTATATTTGTATATCTATTCTGGTTCTTAACAAGTTCTCTTCTCATTTTGAGAGGGAGTGCAATTTTTTCAGTTGTTGTATGTTAGTTGATCCAAAATCCAGTGGTTGGTGCGCAAACAAAGTTGAGGAGGTCCCACGTATTAAGAGTGTTGTATTTCATGGGACGCAAACTCAGTTTTCGAGGACACCATATTCAGGGGTGACTAGTCCACCTGGGACAACTTAAGTTTCATAGTTGTCGATGTAAATGTGTTGAACCTGCACAAAAAATATCTAGCTAAACAATGATACACACATTTGCAGAGAGAATTGGAGAAAGAAGAAGAATGAGAGAAAGAATGAAATAATTCTCATTCACTGTTGTGAATAATGAATAATTTACACATGATATACTCTGTATAACTCAATGAGTTCGACTGGAGGATAACCAATGCTCCATAGTGGTGGTCTAGAGTGATCTGGACACACACTGACAATTACAGTAGTGAACTACCACCTAGTATAGTCTTTAAGGCAGTTACGAGAGTGAATTGCCACCTAGTTGAGTTAACTAGTCAACTAGTCTTCAATTAACTGATTGAACATATAGTAGTGAGGAGTTAAATCAGGGAATCAAGGCTAATTCACCACTCCAGTGATGATACCAAGGCAAGGTCAAATTATCATGGTGATGATCCCAATGTTTCATGGTGACAAAACCAATGCAACATCTAAACTCAACTCAACTAGTCAAATTGAAGTGTCAACTGAAAGAGAATATTCTCCAGGTGGAATATTCTCCCCTAAATTATAGGAGACTGGATAATGACTAATTATAACTAATAAACAAGGAAAAACCTTAGGAAAAATAAATTCTAGGTGTGTGTGAAGTAACTCCAACACCCCCCTCCTGAACATCACTATGGTGAAAATAAAGATTGGGTCCCGACAACGAGGCCATGTTAGGTACCCAAGTACAAAATATACACTGAAAATAAAGTGAGGAAAGAGGGAAAACCTCATGGGACCCCCCCCGCCCCCCCCTCCCCCTCA
>ML795618.1:112333-128775 GCA_009831015.1 Picea engelmannii
CCCCAGGCTGGGTTGAACCATATATATCCTGTGTTATGGTTTCTTTTTGCATTGTGATTGTTTATTGTTCATATGGTTAATGCTTAGTGTAGTAATGTATGCTTAGATAGACATGATATGATAGCTCAATGCTTAGTGATGTGAATGAATGTTAGATATGATCTGTGTTGATATGCTTAGTGCTTAAATACATTAGATCGGGATGAATAATACGATGCTCCATTATTAGTGTTTATCTGCGCTGTGAAATAAGGTTAAATACTGATGAATAATGACTACTAAGTGCTCTGTTAAGGTGTTGTAATCATAGATCTGTGTCCCAGCTAGGTTGCAGATATCTGAGTTCTGCAACCACCCCTGCCTCTACATCGGGTGAGACTTCATCTGCTTCGCAGGTGTTGTCGAAAGGGCCAGTAGTTAGGGTTTTTTTGGTGCGCTGTTGAAGCGTTGAACCCAAGGTCTGCCCCTGTGCCAACAAGAGCCTTTTGTTTTTCCTTCTTACAAAAACGTTGGTCCTCCTTACATCGCTACTTTGACCCTTCCATGTCTCACAATCAGATTGTCGGTGTGGTTGTTTTATACTCAGGTAATATTGAATGCAGCAAGTACTGCGGTTGTAAGCACTCCCACCCAAGAACATCAACCTCATGTTGATCCTTCCCCTTCTTCACCAATAAGATCTTCTTCGCCTTCTTCACTTGCAAGTTCTTCTTACGTTTCATATTCTTCGCCGAGTGAAAGCTCTAAAGCTAGAAACCCAGTGGATAAGAAGAAAAGAAATATTAAGAGGAAGAAAAATAAGCAAGGTTCCAAACTTCCAGACATGTTGGAAAACAACCAGTTACTGTTAATCGTGCTGGGAGTGTTGATGATGCCCAGATCACCCAAACAACCCGTAAGCCCAAGTACCCTTGCAGTCTTTTTAAGGGTAGCCATCTTCTTAAGGATTGCCCTGGTCTATTCAAGATTATAGAAGCATGGTCTACACACCCTCGCCAGCCCATGTCGCCAACCTCTGAAAAACATGTGATGACCTCTCGTCAACTAGTCAGGATACCATTGGGAAGAAGAAAAGTAGAGTCAAGTTCTCGTGTATGTTGTGCAAAGAGAGTCATAAAACTCACCTTTTATCTCGTATGGACGAAGCCTCGAAATTACTGGAAGACATGACTGTTTGCCAACCTCAAATTTCGGTTGCTTACCGCATCCTTGCTCTCAACCGAGATATAGTTGATGGAATGATCAATATGTTCCCTTCGTCGGTCAATCCGGTTGATCAGGTAGTCAATATGGTCACGTCCTTAGTTGAACCAATTGGCCAAGTTATCGATCCGATCCCATCCACGGTCGATTCCACTCTCCCGTTAGAGAGTGAAAAGTAGGAGGTCGATCCGTTTCCATCTGTTGACCCCATTCTCCCCTTGGAGAATGCAACTCAAGTGGTCGATCTGATCTCATCATCGATCGATCCTACTCTCCCGCTAGAGAGTAAACCCGATATTTCCCACGTTTTTCTCATTGATACAAAATATCTCATGTTGCGTGGCATTCCTCCTTCTCCCATGGAACCCCCTCCAAGTAGCAAGGCCTTCCTTTTTGATTGGGGTGCGCTAACTGGACCTCGTCTTCCCTATCACATTCCTTTCAATATTACCATACAGGTTTGTGGTTGGGACATTCCTCAGACGCTGATAGATGAAGGTGCATCTGTTAGTATTTTTTCCTCTATTGCTTGGAAAGCTTTGGGTTATCCTCAACTTGTGCAGGTTAAGCAAAATCTGTTAGCTTTTAACAAAAGAACCAATGAACATTTAGGGAACCTTCCTTAGTTTCCCATAAATTTGGGAGGGAAAAATATATTTATTGACGTGATGGTAGTCAGAGGCCCCTTGGATTTTGATTTACTCCTTGGGAGAGATTATGTCTATGCCATGAAATCTATCGTGTCCACTCTTTTTCGTGTGATATATTTCCCTCACGATGGAAGAATTGTGACTATTGATCAACTTTCATTCATTGGTCTTGGCTTGATTACCAACTCAATGACCTCCCTAAATGGTTCTTATATGCAGACGGTATCGCCCCCGCCACAGGTCAATTATGTGGCATTGTCTCCCATGCCTTCAGCTGCCAATGAAGATGAGACTCTCACTGTAATCTTAGTCTCTTATGAATTGGACACGGTAGTTGACATAGTGATATCTTCGATAGGGATTTTAGAGCCTGATCTACTCACCCCTGTCGTGACCTTGGACATGTGTTCCTTCTAGAGTGTGTTTCTTCCATCAAGTGAAGATCTATTGGAATCCATGAACGATTTTTATCCCTTGACATGGTGTCCTTCCATTACATTTTACTCTTGGAAGCCATGATCAAGAAGAGGAGTTTGAGCATGGTTTTTTGATTTCAATATCGTTAAAATATGAAACCAGCTGTGAGGATAGTTTTACATATTTGTGGAAACCTCGTTAAAAATGAAACAAAGGTTATGAGCATAGTTCTTATCCCGTTTCAAGCTCAATAAAAAATAAGATAACATGTCTCGAGCATAGTTCCTATTCCTATGTCAAGCTCGTTAAAAAATGAAATATATTTTTCCCCTTCTTTGTTTAAGTCAAGTACTTTGTTACGTATAGAATTTGAAGTTTCTTTTCATCCCTCTGTTTCGTTGGACGAAACAAACATTGGGGGGAAATGATTACAACCTCTGGACTTCATACTGAAGTTAAGTCGCTAGCTTCTTAAGCTGGGGGAAAAGTACCAACCATCCCTAGATAATGCGTTGGGAAGTCACAAGCAATGTTTCTCTAGTTTAAGGCTTGTGTAAAAATGAAACCATCTACCTCAAGCATGGTTTTCTCTGGTTCAAGCTTGTGTAAAAATGAAACTAGGTCCAAGCAAAGTTTTGTTTAGTTTTTAATCTTGTGTAAAAATAAAATCTATCCCAAGCATAGTTTTGTTTTGTTTTAAGCTTGCGTACAAATGAAAACAATCCCGATGTTGGCCCTTGACCAAATTTTGAGGGTCTTTGGTCATTTTTGACCATTTTGGGACTTCCACACACTGTCGAAGGTGGAGCGCAATTCGAAGTAGATATCGCAGGATTTTGACCTCTTTTTAGGACCTTTTTGGGTTTTGGGATTATGTAATGGGTATGGGGATGTCGGCCCATGGGTTTACCCATGTTTGGGCCTATTTTGTAATGTATAAATATATGTCTAGAAGATGTAAGAAGAAGACGATAAAGGCATCTATGTGATGTTGTGCTAAGTGCTAAAGTGATAAGCATGAATTGTAAATTCTTCATGCATACTGTGTTCGAACTTACATAGCTAAGTGCAAGTCATTTGTAGTGTTGAGTGTAAGTGAATGAAAAGGCTTAGTGTTGTAACCTAGCTCGGGGAAGGAGGATCTGGCGAAGTACGAGTAGATCGCTTGTCTTATGTAGAGTAGGATTTTGAGGCTATGTGCATGTAAGAATATTGAAATAAACTAATAAAGAAGACGAAGAGTTGGTGGACGTAGCCCTAGGGAGGGGGTGAACCACACATATCCCGTGTTGTGAATGCTTTGTTCTTTATGATTGTTCTTTTGTTTATGTGATTCAATGCTTAGTGCGATGTTAGATGATATATGAGTCTAATATGATAGATTAGTGCCAAATAATGTGGATGAATGCTAGATATGATCTATGTTGGTATGCTTAGTGATTGAGTCTATTGAATTTGAATACTGCACTGATATGTTATTAGGGTTTTATCTGCGAAGTAGATATTGGTTTAATACTGATGAACCGTAATTTCTAAGTGATCTGTTAAGGTATTACAATCACAGATATGTGTCCCAGCGAAGGTTACAGAAATTGGAGTCCTACAACCACCTCTATCTCTACCTCGGGTGAAACTTCATTTGCTCCGCATGTGTTGCTGAAAGGGCCGGTAGTTAGGGTTTTGTTGGTGTGCTGTTGAAGCGTTGAACCTCGGGTCTACCCCTGTTACAACAAATGGTTCCGTTTCCGGGACCCAAAACTATGATTGTTGGGAACTGAGAAAGAAGAAGCTCTGTGCGAATATCTGACCTGAAACTGTGATTCCTGGGAATTGAGAAAGAATAAGTTTTGTGCGAAGATCTGACCTGAAACTATTAAAGCTCCGTGCATAGATATGTTGCCCTGGTGTGCAGTAATCTACTTGGATTTTGAAGCTCTATGCTAAGAAGAGAAGTCCGATCTGAAGAAAAGAGGTAAGATCTTAAAGCTTTGTGCTCTGGTAAAGGTAAGAATAGTGATTTTTTTTTGATCTGGAAGCTTTGTGTTCTGCTGAAAGTAAGATTAGTGGAAATTTTTGTTTCAAGAGTATGGATCTAGGTATGTCTAATAAATTTTGTCCTAGCCTTAAAACTAGGGAATATATATAAGAAATAAGATTTGATATGAGTAGATCTGATAGAAATAATGAAATATATGTTATTCCTATGCTTATAAAGAATGTTTGGACTAACAAATGGATGCATGATCCTAGAACGTGTTTTTTTTTAGATTAGCTACAATGATCCTAGCGCGTAGTATAGGAAGGGCTGGGAATCATTTAAAATAAAGAGAGGATTGACTCTTTGTTACAATTGCATAAGACCGGGACATATTGCTAAGGAATTCCATGGAAGAAGACCTAGTTGTCTTTGTTGTAAAGCTACAGACCATGAAGTTATGGATTTCCCTAGAATGATTGCTAAGGTTGAAAGAATGAATATGAGACAAGAAGACCTCGAGGAAGGTCAAGAAACTAAGCTCATGGAAGAACCCCAGAAAGAATAAGAAACTGTGCTATTGCAAATGAAAGAAACCTTGAATGATCAAAGAAACATCAACTTACCAGAAATCTTCAAAGAAAAAGAATGCATAGAAACAAGAATAAGAGACTTTGACATTGACTGCATTCTGGATGAGGAAACATAGGTGAATATTATTACATAAAGAACTTGAGAAATCTTAGGGAAGCCTGCTATGATTCCTTCATTGGGAGGAATAATATTATTTAGAGGAAAGATGATAACCCTATGCAGAAGACTTACCCAGATATCTATGAGTGCTCACATAACCTCGACAAAAGAAGATTTTGAGGTTGTTAAATTTATTGAGAACAACGCCCCATTTTCTATGTTACTAGGAAAATCTTGGATCGAAAAGGATATAGACAAAAGAAAATAAGAGGAAGTCTTAAAGAATAAGAAGCAAGAATTAAAAGATTTCATGACCAGGAGGATCACACATTTGATTGAAGAACAAGAGAATAGGTTGAAGTTATTTAGAACCAAAAACTTGGATGTCGAAGTTGAAAGGACACACGAGGACTTGAGACACCTATCTGTTAAGGAAAACAGAGAACCTACACCAGACAGAGAAGAAGTATTTCCCTTGAACCCTAGTAAACACCATCCACAATGCAAAGTTACTATGCTCAGAGAAGATCAGAATCAGAATGGAAAGATGAATATTGAGACGAAGATCACCGGGAAGAAGGCTAGAAAGCTCAATAAGAAGAAAGCAAAGATAGAGAATTTACAAAAAGTTCTAGAAGGAACTGCACAGAAGGAAGGATTCCATAATTTGAAATTCACCGGGATATCAGTACAACACAACATGGCACTTCACTATGGAAAAGCAATATAACCGTTGGAGGCATTATAACTATTCGCCCGACGACCCGAACGGTTAGACCAACAATTATGGCTAGGAAGCTCGCCATCAGATTGTTGGGATTGCGTCGTAACGGACAAAACTGTTACTTACGAAGAGTATGATTCCCCAAGCAGAAGCAAGAAGAAAAAGAAGCAAGATGTACATGAAATACACAGCACATCAGAAGAGACTGCATCCGAGTCACCTAGCGGAGGAGGTGATGATGAAGTGAACAAAGAGGAAAAAGAACAAGAAGAAGATAAGCAAGGTGAAGTAACACTGCCATGGAACCTCCCTGATGACACTGATCCATATAAGAAAAGGAAGGTTTCCCCCATGAAACCTTCATCGCGGAAGAAGTCCAAAACCAATAAGCCAAAGATGAGAGTGTACTCATGGTCGATGACTTCGATTTCATTATTTCATCTATAGGAGATGCCTCAGAAGATATTTTGCAATGAAATGAAGCAAAACAAGATGCTATGTATGATAGAATTGCAACAGAACCAATAGGTGTACAACAATCCCTTTATTTGAGCCGCGCAGTGTCCACTGTGCGCCCGCCCTCAGAAGAACCAGAGTTGGGAGATGAGCCTGTCCAACTTCGCAGACTAGCTGATGTAACCGAATCTTGCCTTCATCGAGAAAAAGTTGAGAAATAACTGGTCACAACGGCTCTACATCAAGAACATGAGGAAGTTATAGAGCAATGCATGATTGCACAACATGAGAGGGACACCCTTCAAGCGAAGTTCGAAGAAGAAAGAGCGCAGATCCAACAGGAGAAAGAAAAGCTACTCGTGGAGTAGGTCAGAGTAAAAGAAGCAGTCAACATCGCACTTCACTCTGTGTTAGGATTGGAGTAGAAGGAGGAAGAACCAATATAACACCAAGTATCACAGCTCGCAGAAGTCATCCAACAGATTCAACAAAGAATCACATATATGGAGCTAAGAATAGTGCCCAGTACTCCGCAGGATGTGCGAGATCAAAGAGAAGCGACTGCCCAAGGCATAGTTGAAAGAATCAAGAACCTCACCATGGAATGAAAACAACTGAGTGATCACAGTGCCCAGACTTATGATCGACTCACTGAGGACTGAATTGAAGGGACTAGATTCACATCTCTAGGAAGAAAAGCAGCAAGCAGAAGCAGTACAAGCGCAGTTGAAGCCCCTGTCATCCATTGAGAGGATGAAGCGATTCCAAGAACATCGTAGTGCTCAACAACAGGTCCACACCATTCAAAGTAGAATCATGGAAGTGACTTAGAGACTTCAACCATTATAGGATGAGGCTTGTCAATTATTCACAGAGATCGAAGGTCGAGGAGAAGAACTAGAGCAAGTCGTCATTGCAACCAAACAATGCTTAGAGGGACTTGTCAACGAAGCAGTAATCCAAGATTTTGCTGAGAAGGAGGCCATGGCACATCAATAGTTTGAAGTATCTTGAGCCAAGATTGAGGCTTTTGAGGTAGAATTACCCAGAGCAGAGTGACTTGGGATGAGTCACAGGTGAGTGTTGGGGGTCTGTTGGCCCTTGACCAAGTTTTGAGGATATTTGGTCATTTTTGACCATTTTGGGACTTTGACAGGCTATGGAAGGTGGAGCGCAAGTCGAAGTAGAGATCATGGGATCTCGACCTATTTTTAGGACCTTTTTAGGTTTTGGGATTATGTAACGAGTATGGGGATGTCGACCCATGGGTTTACCCATGCTTAGGCCTATTTCGTAATGTATAAATATATGTTTAGGCGATGTAAGAAGAAGATGATAAAGACATCTATGTGATGTTTTGCTAAGTGCTAAAGTGCTAAGTGTGAATTGTAAATGGTTTATTCATATTGTGTTCGGACTTACAAAGCTAAGTGAAAGTCGTCTGTGGTGCTGAGTGCAAGTGTCTGAAAAGGCTTAGTGCTATAACCTAGCTCGGGGAAGGAGGATCTGGCGAAGTGCACGCAGATGTCCTGTCCTATGCAGAGTAGGATTTTGAGGCTCTGTGCATGTAAGAAGATTGAAAAAAACTAATAAAGAAGATGAAGAGTTGGTGAACGTAGCCCCAGGGAGGGGGTGAACCACGTATATCCTGTGTTGTGAATGCTTTGTGCTTTATGATTGTTCTTTTGTTTATGTGATTCAATGCTTAGTGCGATGTTAGATGATAGATGAGTCTAATATGATAGCTTAGTGTCGAATAATTTGGATGAATTCTAGATATGATCTATGTTGGTATGCTTAGTGCTTGAGTCTATTGAATCTATGTGAATACTGCGCTGATATGTTATTAGGGTTTTATCTGCAAATTAGATACTGGTTTAATACCGATGAACCGTAATTACTAAGTGCTCTGTTAAGGTATTACAATCATATATCTGTGTCCCAGTTAAGGTTGCAGACACTGGAGTCCTGCAACCACTCCTGCCTCTACCTCGAGTGAGACTTCATCTGCTCTGCAGGTGTTGCCGAAAGGGCCGGTAGTTAGGGTTTTGTTGGTGCGCTGTTGAAGCGTTGAACCTCAGGTTTGCCCCTGTGCCAACACCCGAGCTTAGTCTTTGTTCTTTCTTGTGCTCGTAAATACATGAGAATGTAACCAAGTAAACTTTTATCACTTTTCCAGAATCGTAAAGGTTATACGAAAAAGGAACCCCCTGGAGTTCCCTTTAAGCTCTTTTCAGACTCTCTAAACATGAAAATATTACCGAGAGATCTTGTTCTTTTCACGCTTGTTAAAGAATTTGAAGAAAGTTTTTGTTGAGTGGTAGTTTATCTGTTTTTCGGTCACATTAGACTACTTTACGAAAAATGACATTTTGGAGTTTTCTTTAAGTGTTTTTTCAGACTCTCTAAATATGAAAAGCCACAAAGTTTACTTTCTTTGGACTCATAAAAAAATATCGAAATGAAGATATGGGACATAACCACTCCTTCCTAGGGTTTGTTAAACATACTCCAAGTGAATCATCCGAAGGATGAGCTTACAGTTCAAGAATATGTTATCCTCCTCAAGCTTGTGTAAAAAAGAGGTACTCTCCAGAAATGGTGGGGGAAAATTGTAAAATAAATGTATCTAAACCTGTATTCTATGGAAGAATCACTTTTTAAAATGAAGCTCTTTCACTTTCTTTATGTCTAGGTTGGAAAATTCGTTTGTCTCTTGATCATACTCCTTTATAAGATTAGAAATTGGTCTGTGATCCCTATTGTTGAGTCAATGTTTCCAAGACAATTGTCATGTCGTCAACATGTTCAAAAAGAAGTTAAATCCAAAAAGCCTTCTATTGCGTCAACCGTTACTGCAGTCCTTAAGCCTTCTATTGTGTTTCCAATCCCTGAGTTAGTTCTGAATCACTTGTTACTCTGATCTACTTCAAATATTTTTACACGTTTCTTGTCATTGATGGGGGATACATTACGACTCTCATGTGACGAGTATTTTCCTGTCGAATTCAACTCATTATCCAGGAATTAGACTTAGAAACTAATTGGTACCTTGGAACTTGCATGCCTCAATGGCAGGTTTCCTTTATTTCGACATTGGGTTTTCATTATTGACCCTTTATCAGGAGATTCCGCCAAGTGTTCAACATCAACTCATAAATTCACACCCATTGGATTCTACTAGTGTACCTTGGGACTCATTGAAATTAATGGTGATTTTCCTTGCACTTGTTAGCGGTATACACTAAGGACCGATAATCAAGTGGTTTCTACCATGTTTGACTTCAACACATGTATTCACATGGTTAGATTCGTACTATAGAGTGATGGAAATGAAAACCCTGCATATTTTCTGACAGATTCAGTTTGCATTGGAGTATATTCATATTGTACTATTTCATTGATCCACAATGTATGTCTCGTGGCTATGTTCAAATTTGAGTCTTTAACACATATATCCACAATGTATTTTTGGTGGCTATGTTCAGATTTGAGTCATATTGACATGGATCCACAATGTATGTTTGGTGGCCATGACCTATCTTACTTGACATGGATCTTTGCATGATGACATTTATGCTTTGAGTCATTTGTATAATGAGTATGAGAATTCCTACCTCAATGATGATATATTAGTTTATTGTGTTTCCTTGTTTGTTGGCAGGTTTCCAATCGATGTGTTCCTTGTTCCCTACACACACTCGACAAAGTATTTCAACTATCACTATGTTCTAACTTCATACTTTGGGGGCTTACTATTACATATTATTTTATTCACCCTTATGAACACTAATGATGTACACCTATCCTTTGTCTTTAGAAGGATCAATGGTCTGAATCCCTGAAGAAGAATGAAGAAACATTTTCCCAACATGATGAAAATTATCTTTTCCTTTGTAAAAACCTTATAAAAAGGGATCGTCACACCTTTCTCAGTTTTAAGGGTGCGATGATTTAGGATCATTGCAGGTTGCACCACAATGTCCTACGATGTTCTCACAATTTTCTTAGTTATAAGGGTGTGATGATCTTGTTTACGAAGAAAAATAGCATCTTCTCGACGTTTCTAGAATAGAAGCTTCGAGGGAGAGGTGGCCTCCAATCGGTTTGGATATGAGTCACATACCTGTTATAATGGGATCATTCCAACCTCCTCACCCTATCCTTTTCAGCTTATAAAAGGAGGGAGGTTCTCATGGGGAAAGTTATCTTTTGGGAGAGATAATTTTGATAGGCTTGAGAATTCTCAATTGAAGGGTTTATGATAGGTTTCTGATTTATGTTGTCAAGATAGATTGTTAGTATATTTAAACTTACAGTCTCAGAATCCATGGAGCAGAAGTGTGTGGGAAGCAAGGAACTGTTGGAAGGGACCCTTCAACATCAAGGCATTGGTTGTATTCCCCTTTTCATATATTTAATACAGTGATATATTTATTTCCCATAAAATTGGTCTTATTTTATTGTATGACTATTTGATCACATACATAGGTTTTGTTGATTATACATTGTTGCTTTCACTTCGTCGACTAACTAGAGTTTTCATCTACATAAAGGTTTAAACATCACACTTTCAAAGTGACTAGGACTCTCTTGTTTACCACAACCTAGTTTTGAATGTTGTTTCTTGCTGCTCATGTTTTGAGGATTTTCATGAGTATTTGTCTTATTTCTCTTTTACATCTTCAAGTCCTTGATTGAACAAGTTATATAACACCTTGTTTCTTTCAGTTCTCATCATTTTTTGAGTGTGATTTGCTTGATTTCTTTTTTCCCTCGGTACTTCTTTGTGTCAAACATCGATCTCTTTCATTTCTCTTGAAAGTTAAGAAACAAAAAAGTTTGCATATCTCATTTCATATATAATAAAAAAAAGAAAACTTTTGCATTCTTTGGGAAATTTGTTTTGGTGCACGTTTGGAAAAGAGATAATTTTGCATGTGCATTTTGGATTTCAGAAACATTGCTTGGTAGTTTGGCATCATCTTGATCCCATAAATTGAAATTTGCATAAAATTTGAGTACTTGATTGCGTTAAGAAGAATATAACTCCTCTCTGTACCATTCATAGAATTCATTGAAAAGAATGAATTGCATCTCATTCCTTTGTATTCTATTGGAGTCGAGTGTCTGACATCATCAATGCCATCTATGTGAACCTATTGAGTAAAATCCATTAAAATTAACTACGTGCTAATAAAATCAACTAGAATTTTTTTTGGTTTTAGCACACAACCAATAACACATGATTAGGGTGTTTGGACTAGGAAAAGTGAGTAAAATGTCTAAGAGTACTAAATAGATTGTAGAGCACTAAAGAGTGAACAAATCCAACTTTTGTATAAGAATAGCCGAGAACCCCCTCTCACACAAGGGATAAACACGAGGTCATGTGTAGAAGAGAAACAAAGATTACCCCTCCAAAGCTTGACCAATCGTAGCAGAAAGAGCATATACTGGGGGTTCTTCCTAAAGTGTCATTGATCATTTGGTCTAGGTACTTCATGAACTTCGAATCCATTCGGCATCCTCTGGAGTCTACTGGTCCACTTTTCCTCAGTCCTCTGGAATAATTTTGGACTTTGATATCCTGCCCATACGTTCAGTCCCAACTGTCGACTATACCCACCCGAATGATGATTGTGAGTTGGTAACCTCAGTGGCATTTCCAAGGTATCTATAGAGGTGACTATGGGTGTTACACATTATTGTATTCACCCTTATGAACAATAATTATGTACACCTATCCTTTGTCTTTAGAAGGATCAATGGCTTGAATCCATGAAGAAGAATGAAGACACATTTTCCCAACAAGATGAAAATTACCTTTTCCTTTGTAAAAAACTTATAAAAATGGATTGTCGCACCTTGCTCAGTGTTAAGGGTGAGACGATTTAGGATCATCATAGGTTTCACCATATTGTCCTGCGACATTGTCACACTTTTCTCATTTCTAAGGGTGCAACGATCTTGTTTACGAAGAAAAAGAGCATCTTCTCGACGTTTCTAGAATAGAAGCTTCAAGGGTGAGGTGGCGTCTGATCAGTTTGGATCTGAGTCTTATCCTTATTATAATGGGATCATCCTAACCTCCTCACCCTATCCTTTTCATATTATAAAAGGGGGAAAGTTCTCATGGGGAAAGTTAGCTTTTGAGAGAGAGAATTTTGATAGGCTTGAGAATTCTGAGCTAAAGGGTTTATGATAGGCTTTTGATTTATGTTGTCAAGATAGATTGTTAGTATCTTCAAACTTACAGTCTCAGAATCCGTGGAGCAGAAGTGTGTGGGAAGCAAGTAATTTTTGGAAGATACCCTACAACATCAAGGCATTGGTTGTATTCTCCTTTTCATATCTTTAATACAGTGATATATTTCTTTCCCATAAAATTGGTCTTATTTTATTGTATGACTCTTTGATCACATACATAGGTTTTATTGAGTATACATTGTTGCTTTCACTTCATTGTCTTATGTATTTTTACAGGTTCAACATTCCATAAGCCTTGGAATGGGGTGAAGAGGACACTAGCAAGAAAAAACGACATTTAAAAGGCATGCCATTTATCTCTTGTTATCTAGTATGCTTGATAATTAAAACTTAGAGAAAGTTTTATATTCTATCTTGTTTTGTTCTACTTTATTGTTGGAGTTAGGGAGATCAGTTTGTGTCTGCACTTACTGATTTTTTTGATAACAAAATTGGCGACCATACTAGAGAACATATTATTTTCCTAGTAGTCTTGTTTCCTTGCTTGCCTGCTTGAGTTTCTGATTTTCTGAGTCATTGGGAGATCCAGTCTGACTCACTGACTATTGAATTCACTGAAAAACTTCATGGTTTTTAATTTTTCCATTTTTTAGGTGCTCGTCACACCCTGCCTTTAGACACAGTGTGACATCGTCGCATTGTACTTTTCTCTAGTTTGTGACGATCTAGGATCGTCACACTGTGTTAGTCTAGTAGCCTGCGACGATTGTGGGAAAAATTAATTTTTGATGTTTTTTTCTTGCTCAGATCTTAGATATGGTTTTGGAGTGAATATTTGGGTTTGATTATAGTCAGATTACAATCTCCTTGACAGTCTTTGAATATGATTTTATCCTTCTTTGATTTGTTTTATCTTGTGTTCTTTTAAAAGATTTGATCTCTTGCTTTGAGTGTCTTTCAGTTACAAATCATTATTTTTCTTTAGAATTGTTTAATGAAAGAACATTTATTTTTTTCTAAATTGTTCGTGTTAAAAGAGAAAATTTGTTTGGGTTGCTTTGTTTTATAGAGACTTGCTATTGCTTCTAGCTATATTTGATTTTTTTTTTTTAATTTCTTGCTTTGCATTAGATCGGGGGGCATCTTTGCATTTGAAGTAGCGAAATTGTATGGTTTCTTTGGCTCATTTCTTGAGAATCTTGATATTGATGAGTTTAATAAAATTTTGGGACATTGTGCATCTGGGAAAGATAAACATTTTATCCTTCTTGTAATACAACTTTCATCGAAGTGAAATATTTGCATTATCATTTATTTGAATTGTTTAGAGTCGTTCAAAACATCATTTAGTCCACACCATTTTCCTTTTGAGTAAAGAACAACCTTAAAATAAAGTGCTTATAAAAATTGATTAGACATTTTAATATTTTCTGGTAGCAATCCTACATTAGCTTAGGGCGTAAGGCTTTGGAATAGGTGTGAAAGATAACTTTCCAAAGCTGTAAACAAACATAGAATCTTGTGTTAAGGATCGATAAATCTACTTATTACATTTTGTTTTGGGAAGCCCTTCTCACACAAGGGTCGATCATGAGGTCACATTGAGAATATAAGAGTGACTAACCCTACTTTTTTGGTCTTTGTGTAGTGGTTACACGTATTATTGGGGTCACTTAAGAAAAAAACCCTGTGCGGGTCTTCTCAAGTCCATTTCGGGCTGAGTTACCCTGCCCTTACGCGTGTACCAGATTGTCGACTGTTTCACTAGGCATCATTGTGGTAGTTGGTAACCTTAGTGGCCTTTCTTCTTAGGGTAATACATGAGGTGATAGTGAAGGGGAAGTTTTTGTTGTACCTGGAATTGACGTTGGCCCAAATCACTCAGGCTCCTTGGAGGGTAAATCCATGTTTATTGTGTGGAAGCTAGCACCAAGGCGTAAGTTCGTTAAGTAAGTAGTCAACGTAACTTTTCCACCCGCTCTATCTGTTGTGAGTGGGAAATCCCTCTATGGACTAACACTTAGGGTTTTATCATGCATGCAGAAAAGACCTAAAGATTCCTACTTTTTACCGTCATCCTGGACCTAATCCCCATTATTCTTAAGAAAATACGTAGTTAATAAGATCAAGTGAACATACCTTATTTCCGACGTTTGATATCGATCCCTCTTCACGCCTTGTCACTCTTTGACTGCAACTCTCCTCCCAAGGCTGACCTACATTCACAAAATACAAACAAAGAACTAGACATGCATTTTATCTATAGATTAATGGGTTAGAGATTTAATCAACATGTACGCAATAAACAATGAAAACCTCATATGGTGGGATGAGAAAAGTACATCTTTATTATTAAATTCACTAAAGAAAATTACAATGATGAAGCCGACCACTGCTCCACGAACCTGGTCCTAGGCTCCTCTTCAATAGTCCTCCAACTTCTTTGCTCTATACTTCTCTTTGCACAAGGATGGCTAAAGGTTGGGACAAGGGGAATGATCAATTGGGTATAGTCTCTTTACTATGATTTTCCTCATTTCAAATGGGACCCCTACCCCTTATTTTATAGGCTAGAAGGAGCTAGGTATTTGGTCGAATGACTAGCCATGCATGGCCAAAAGGTTTAGTTAACTTGCCCAAAGCTGTGTGTTCCATAAAAAACTTTCATTTTTCTGTGCTTTTGTAGGTACACGTGGGCTGTATTGGGGTAGTTAGCGTGTACATGCATGTAGTAATGGAGCAGGGTGTGTGGGCCTTTATAAAGGGGGTTTTTAAGAAGAGTTGTTCAATAGTGTTTTGAAAAAGAAGGAGTATGAGACAACCTGATGCCAGGTAAGTATGTCTGGTGCAAATTAGGGTTATAAAAAATTCCCCTTAATGTGTGAGGTCAGAAGAGCATCTGATAGCCAAAATATATTATCAATTGTTATCAACGTACCAAACCGGTGAGTGAGCCCAGGGACCAGAATTCGGGAGGTGCCATCTGCAAAAATAAAAAATTGTCTCACTGAGGCGAGCATACCCATGCTCAGGATGAAATAAAATCATTGCTACCAATCAAATACACTGTAGATCCATGTCATATAACTATATAAAGTGTAGCCGTGAGCAATACACAATGGATCTACATCTCAAAATAAAAAAGATATACATGTATAGTATCCATCTTCTAGAAGCTGATAAGGCCTGATGGCTGGAGAGGAGGTATTCAGAGCTCGAGCAACAACTTCAAAATCTTCAAAACTTGGGTAGGAGTGTAATATGAGTGTGCGACTTCACTACTTGGAGGTCTTCAACAACTTGTCGGTCATGGACTAGAGAATCTTGATGATCAGACTGAAAGCTTCATTGATTTCGAACAAAGACTTGATTGGACTTTTGGGATGGCCGGGCATGAGGGCAAGAGAAAAAATGCAGAGGGGCTGACTCAGGATTGAAAAAAATTCCCTTGGACAATAGCATGAAAAATGATGAGACTCAGGCAACATGGCATTAAAATAAGTTCACGAGGCAGGAGACAACACAAACTCTCCATACGTTTGGAAGAATAACCAAACAGAGGAGGACACAACTCAATGTAGCGGGAACAACTTCCTAAATTCATATTAAATCCTAGGGCTTGAAGAACAAATGGAAGGATGTGATTTATCCAAGGGCGACTCATTGTGCTGCCAATACAAATAAAATACTTTTCCCTTCCTCTTTTTGGGGTATATTTGATTTTTGTTTGTTTTTTGTTTGTCTTTTTTCAATAAATTTGGAAAAAGAATAAAAGAATGCTACGTTAGAAAGGAGGAAGGAGTGTCACAAACATACGAGATTAGTGTGCATGGAAAAAACTGATGTTCAAAGCAAGGACACTTGAGAAAAATGTTAAGAACCAAACATCAATATAACATAGAAAAACCTCAGGAAAAGTACTCAACGCCTTGAAAAAGAGATAATTTCAGATAATAAGCCTCTTCGAGGGAGAAACCTCCTTTTACCCCACTTAAATGTTCAAGTAAAAGATGATTCAAAATGAAAATGTCTCCTTGGTATATATAGGAGACTAGGAGGTATAATTACAACTAATGGCCTAAAGCCGACATAAATAAAATAACATTACTAATAT
>ML795618.1:155782-176676 GCA_009831015.1 Picea engelmannii
GTTTGAGCCTCATTTGCATGGGTATTTTTCACTCTTTGTCTTACCCTCCAGACTCCCAAAACATAACGGGTCTCCTTTTAAGCCCTTTTCAGACCCTCTAAACATGAAAAGATTGCCGAGCGATCTTGTGACCCTTCACGCTCATTAAACTGAAATTTGAAGTCACATCTGTCCGGTGGTAGTTTACCCCTTTTTCGGTCTGGACAGTCAACTATACGAACAAAGGAATACTCTATAGAATTCCGATTCTCTAGAAGAGTATCCTCAGGTATAATTTTATTCCTTTTTCGGGCCTGAGGGACTAAATTTACGAAAAAGAAACCCCCCCGGAGTCCATAGTTAAGCTCTTTTCAGACTCCCTAAAATTGAAAAGATTGCCGAGTGACCTTATTCTTTCACACTTGTTAAACTGGTCTAGAAGAATATTCCCGACGGAGTCCATAGTTAAGATTTTTTCAGACTCCTTAAAATTGAAAAAATGGTCGAGTGATCTTGTCCTTTTCACACTCGTTAAAATGGTTTTGAATTAACGTCTAGTCGGTGCTAGTTTATCCGTTTTTCGAACCAACTAGACTATTGACGAAAAAGGTACCCCAATGGAGTTTCCTTTTATGCTTTTTCAGACTCTCTAAACATGAAAAATCACCGAGCTTCCCTTCTCTGGGCTCGTTAAACTTACATCGAAGGACGTTACCATTGTGTGTTCTATCAACTGCACTTGCATCCTTTACCCATCAGCCTAGTAACAATTTGCTTTTGTGTCTTAACACCTTTGGCCACTGGAGGATTTTTCCCGAGTATCATTTCCTAGAACATCAGTCTTGTCCTTGTGCCTTAAGCTTGTATGTTTGCTATGCTCGTTCCTCCACTGTAACATAATATTCCTTTATTCCTTTTCAAAATATTCAAAAAGAACAAACAAATCAAATATACCCCAAAAAGAGGATGGGAAAAGTATTTTATTTATTGGCAGCATTATGATTCGCCCTTGGATAAAGCACATCTGTCCATTTGATTCATCAAACTTTGGGATGTAGTACGACCTTAGGAATCTTTGCTCGCTATATTGAGTTGTGTCCTCCACCGTTTGGTTACTCTTCCAAACATATGGAGAGTTTAAGTTGCCTCCTGCTTCGTAGACTTATGATTAACATATATGCTGCCTGAGTCTTGTCACTTGTCATGCTATTGTCCAAGGGAAGTTTGTTACTTAGCCTGAGTCAGCCATTTTGAAATATGTCTCTTGTCCGCATACTCGACCATCCTGAACGTCGAATCAAGTCTTTGTTCGAAATCAATGAAGCCTTCAGTCCGATCATCAATCTTATCAAGTCCATAACCAACGAGCCGTCGAAGACCTCTGGGTAGTGCAGTCGTACACTCATATTACACTCCTACCCGAGTTTTGAAGATTTTGAAGTTGTTGCTCGAGCTCTGAAGTACAACCATCAGGCCAAATCAGATTCTGAGAGATGGATACTTTCTATGTATATCTTTCTGATTTCGAGATGTAGCTCCGCTGTGTATTGTTCGCGGCTACTCTTTATAGTTAGTTGACATGGATCTACAATGTATTTGATTGGTAGCCATGGTTCTGATTTATCCTGAGCATGGGTATGCCCGCCTCGGTGAGACATTTGATATTTTTTGCAGACGAGACCTCCTGATTCCTGATTCCTGGGCTCACTCATTCAGCATATCAGTACAGATTGGTAAACAATTGGTAATGTATTAAGGCCATCAGATGCTCTTCTGACCTCACACATTAGGGGGCATCTGTTATAACCCTAAAATGCACCACATAGGCTTACCTGGCATTTGGCCAACTCATGTCTCTTCCTTGCCAAAGCCATGCTGAATAAAACCCTGAAAAACCACTTAAAATAAGCAACCCGCGCCCTAACCTAACACTGGGCACGTTGGAACGCTTGCTGCCCTTCTACTACACGCGTTGGAACGCAGGCTAGCCCACTACAGCCCGCGTTTACCTAACAAAGCAAAAAATCAGGAAAGTTTCTGCCGGGACGAAAAGCTTTGGGTCAGTTAACTAGAACTCCTAGCCATGCATGGCTGAGAGTTCGTCTAAAACCCTAGCTCCTTTTAGTCTATAAAAGAAGGGGTAGGGGTACTATTCAAAGGATGAAAATCATAGCAAAGAAACTCTGCCCAATTGCCGAATCTGTTTTGTCCCAACCCTTTAGCCTTTCCTCAAGCTTTAGGAGAATTCAAGCAAAGCAGTTGGAGGAGAAAGAAGAGGAGGAGCCCAGGGTCAGGATCGAGGAACGGTGGCCGGTCTAAAAAATCATTGTAAGTTGGTTCATATTGATATCAATAAAAAGATACTTTTCCCATCCCAAATACATGAGTCTTATATGTTTTATGTGATTTGTGTTTAATCTCTAACCCTCTAGTAGAACAATAGCATGCATGCATAGTTTTGTATTGATTGCATGATCTCTTTGTGGAAGGAACAACAGCAACAAGGAGATAAATCTCAACGGAGGATCTACACCAACCGTCGATAAAAAGGTTAGTTAGTTCTTCCCTTTTTTGCTTGTGGAAAAGGGTTTTAGATTCAGGGTAGAAGATTAGAAGTAGCTTATGAAGGGTCATGATATGCGTACAAGTTTAAAGCCCTATCTTGTTAGTCCGTAGGGTAGAATACCCCACAACACCTGTGCAAGAATAGTACCCTGCATAGGGTTAGGTTGGCCATAACCAGGGTTGCCTCCGGTTGGGAAAGAAGCTCATGAGAAAACATTGTTACCAAACGCATTGAACAAAGAAAATGGTGTCGACCCTACCGACATATTATGAGAAGGTGGTCCTTGACTCCCTAATCCAAGTGAACTATGGTGTGTGTTTGGCCCGACGAATTGCTGGTGGGTACTGCCGAGTGAAGGGGAAGAAGGAGGTATATGACCTCCCTTGTAAGGAAAGCATTAAAAGGAGCTAAAGTGCCCCCCATGGGTCCTTGCTGAGGAGTGTTAGAGCTTCTTGCCCCCAGACCTAAAGTCCATAAAGTGGAGTAAGATAGTACATGGATGGTACCTGTGCTAGGCATCCCATATGAGAACGGAAGACCTTTCTCACTCTACGTGAAAGGAGCAGTGGCCATTTCCAAAGACGGGATCAGGCCACTACTCAAGGTAGAGGAAGTCGAGACCATGGTGGCTCAGACCGACGATAGTGGGGTAGGAGGTGGAACACCCCCCGTGACAACAACTGTGGTGGGAACATCAGGATTCCCAGAAGAAGAGACATGATTTGCCTCCATTACCGTTCTCTTTAAAGGTTCCGAAAGGTATTTTAACATAGGTTGGTTAGGTGTGATTTGCGGTGACCCAGTTGCTTCAAAAGACCCTTGTTGGTCTAGCTTTCGCCTTAGCGGTGGCGGTGGTGGCTCCAGTGTAACCAGTGGCAGGCCAAGAAGCCTTCATGGCCGATGGAGCTCATGATCTACCACTATGTGAGAAGATGAAAGACACACTAGGGATTTCTATTTTTTCAAAAACAACACACACTAGAAAAGTTCCTACAAGATAAAACAAACAAACACTAAACTAGTTGGAAGAACAATTACAACAACCAACACTAGAGCAACTTACCAGTGCAAGTGAAACTCAAACATGGAAGCACCCTCCGGGTATACTCTGCAAATCATGGCCCGATGTCTGTCCTAGGTACAACGATATACCCCCACAGTCACTTGTGTATGTCTCTAAAAAAATATAGGCAACTAAGTTGCCAAGGCGTGAACAGTCACCAGGCGGGTACAATCGACAGTTGGGTAAACCACAATGAGCAGGGTATCGAGCCCGAAACCTATCAAGGGTATCAAAAGCAAGTGGTATGGAAGACAACTGAGGACCTCGAACGGATTCGAGACCCAAGAATCTTTGTGGCAAATGCAATTGACGGAATCCCAAGACAAGCCCTCTATATGTGTTCTCCACTATGATTGGTTTGGCTTTGGAGGTGTTATCTCTGCTACCTTTCCGCACACGACCTCGTGTTTAGCCCCTGTGTTAGAGGGGGGTCCTGGATAAATTTCAGGATACTAGACTTTTAACACTCCCTATCTCAGACTCCAATGTTTGATTTGATGGCCTTGAAGAGTGTTACCGTCCTAATACACACTTGCAAACGTGAGCAAAGTCCAACTCACTTAGTGTGTCCTTGGAGGCACAATTCCTAGGTTCACAATCCACACTGTCACCTTGACTGGAACCTCTTCCTTCTAGGCTTACTCCTAGGGAAGCCAAGGGGGGTAGACCCTAGTTACTAGATGCGATTTAACTTTAAAGTTCTAGTAGTTAGTTTTAATTTGTTAAAAGGTTTGGGGGAAAGCTAACCTAATATGCTAAAGTAGAAAATGCAAAGTGCAAGATTAAATGACAAACAACCCTTTCTCTAAGTCAACTATGACTAGTGCCTAAGGTTGGGCAAGGGGTCAACTAAGTTTGAGGGTGGTTCAATTACAAAAATATTACAAGTAAAAAAATGTTGAAGCTATCCCCACAAACAAACATACAATTACTTACAATAAAGAATAAGAGATGTTACAACAATTACACAAAGATACAAATGGACAAGCTATACAATGATGCCCAAAATAAGAGTTTAGGAAATATTTAACTCAAGATCAATCACATAAGCCAAGCATTCCCCGATAGCACTTACTCTATTGGACTGCTTTTCAATGGCAAACACTAAAGCACTCAAGATCCAAGAATATGATGCCTCCCCAAATGGGATACTCAACTTCTTCTTGAATCACACCATAAAGCATAAAAATGATGTGTAAGTTTGTAAACTCAAATGCTCATAAAGATTTAAAACATTTAGAAAGAAAAACCATAAGATTGCAATTAAGACTTGTAAACATGAAAGTTCTTGCAATGTGTGTTCCTAAACATTCATCTAAGATCCCCCAACACACATGGATTGTCTATGCAACTAGGTGGTTAGGAGTTTCTTAAAAATTAAGTAAATTTTATTTTCCCCTCCCCCTAACTAGGTTTGGAGCCTTAAACCTCCTCCTCCTATAGACAAATAACTGTCGGGTGCTCAAGATAGTAAGGCAACGAGGCCCACCCTAGCTTCCACGGTCAGCCCTGACAGTAAGAGTACTTCTCGGAGAGGATACCCACCTGGAGCGCCACGAGACGGTCCCCCGCCACTACCCTCCATTGTTTTCCTCAAACACATTTTAGATGGTGGATATGGCTGAATAAGGCTATCCTAAGTTGTCTAAAAGGTTATTATGACTCGCGGGTGAGTCTTTAGGTGTGTTTGGAGTGTTTTAGAAGTATTTTAGATGTCTGCAAAATGTGATTTAGGCCCAAAACCGAAACTGCAAAGTGTTTGAAATGAAGTTCTATGAATGTAAAGATTTAGACCATAAACATATGAACATGAATGTAAAAGATCATAAGATAAACGTAATTAACATATCCACATCATTCATCATCCATAACATGTAACTTTGCAAGGAAATAAAGCAAAGGCAAGAACAACTTGCCTTTGACACCAATATATTAACTTTAGATTTAGTTACTCATCCACAATGATTATCTTAATGAAATAGATATGATTTGAAAAGAAGATACTTGGCAAAGTAAAGATCTAGATCCTAAACCATTAAGTGATTCACATATGCTTGAAAAAGATAAATGCCATAATGACTTAAGAAATAAATGAATTGCACCACTTAAGAAAGACTCTAAAGCATTAAACCATGAGACATGATAAGCACATGTACAAGAAATAACATGAAAGAAATGAAATGATAGATGTGATGACTACTCTTGATAATTTTAAACCATAATAGCATGTAGATCATCAAAAATATTTTCCTTTAGCCTTACAATTTTGGGGATTACTCTCCCAAGGTGTAGGCAACTAACATTTAGCAAAACTTAAAAAATTAGAGCAACCACTCACAATGACCAAGGTGGAGGCAAGACTACCAATGTTGTGCCAAGGAGGGTTGGAAAAGAAAAAATTAAATGAAATCTAAAATCTAGCCCAACGATTTTGGGGGGTTGGATTGGCCAATCACTCTCCCAAGGTGTAGGCAACTAAAAAATTCTGAAATGAAAGAGGAGGTTAAAGAGATAGCTACCAATACCCTAAATGGGTTTTCTAGTGTTGTGTGGACCTCTTGATATAGCCAAGCCTCTCCAAATCAGATCTGATATACCTGCAAAAACAACAAGGTTTCCCTTGCTAGGAGAGCTACACACAACAATACAAGCTTGGAAAAATTTCATTTTTTTAGGGCAAAATTTTGCCTTAGAGCTTTTATGAAAAATTTTAAGTTTTTGTGACCATAAGACTAAGTATGCTAGCTGAAATATAGGCTGCAACAGAAATATAAGAAGAAGAAGCAATATGAGAAGCTTGCTTGGAGTGTATGAGAGTCTCAATGAATAGACTTTTACCCAAGGCACATCTAATGAAACCCTTGAGGTTCAACCTGCAAAAAACTCAACACAGTAGCATGCATACAATGGATAATATGGAGGGTTAAGTTAATAAGTGAAATACTTGCACATTATCTAGCTAACCACATATATAGATTCACAAGAATACTCTTTGCAAAACCTACTCAAATAAAATACTTTACCTAAGATCCATTCATACATGCATCATATCAAATTGAAAAGATTATACCTCATATGTTTGCAAGATCCAAAATACTTGTAGATCTTCCCAAAATATCCTCCAAAGTTTCCTTTATTATTGCTTCAAGAAGAGGGGTGTTGGAAAAAACTTACTCCAAACCCTAGAGCCAAAGAGCGAAATGATGGAGCAATGAGAGAGAGAGAGAGTGGAAAATCAAGTAGCATAACAATAGCTCAGGATATGGTGAGTTGGGAGTGATAAACGAGATCTATTTATACTTGGAGAGAAAAAACTACCTCTCTTGGATCTAAGCCAAGTGTCCACCACCAAGAATAAGAGTAGATCTCAAGGCTAGGGCACACCATCTAGGGTTTGAAAGCTAGATCTAGGGTGTAGAAAAATGTAGGAGGTGTTGGGATCAATAAAAGAGGTGCGAGAGGCCTTGGGATTGATTCCAAGGAAGGTGATATGTCTCAAATAATTTTAAAAAAATCATTTGTGGAGTTTCTAGAAGAGGGGGGCGAAACTCCTCTTGGAGGGGGGCAAAAAAAGGTGAAAATGAAGGAATGGTGGGGGATTAATGAGAAAAAAGGAGTGATATCACCCTAGGAGGTGATGTGGGGGTTAAAGGGAGTCATAACTTATGAGAGGGGGCCCCAAATAAGTCACAATAACCTCCACCAAGGAAAAACGTCAATCCCCCTAGGGGGACATGGTTTTTGAGTGTAGAAGGTGGGTAAGAGGTTAGAATAGGTTGGAAAATGTTGGGAGGGTCATGTTATGCTTAGGGGGTCTCTCTCTAACCATAATTTCAACATTTCACATCATCTAACTCATTATTACAAAAATTTACATTTCGGCAATGTCATACTTAGCAATTAAAATTGCTGTTTTAACTGACTGACACTCTGGGTGGACAAATGCATAGAAAAACTTGTCCAACTGAGCTGAAACTTGGTCCATGGGTGTAGGGGGTGCCATTCCATTTATTTTGAGCACAAATACCCCTATCAAAAACCCAAAGACCCAGTTTTTACAATAATTGCTCAAAAACATTTAATTAATTAAATAATTAAAATCCCAACCTTAGGAAAATTAATTAAATTTAATTAATTAAAAAAAACCTATCTAGACTCGACGAAATTTCGCGAAACTTTATACAATGTCTAACATGGTAATTTACATCATTCCTAAACAATAGCTACCAAAGGATGAGACCATTAGAACGCCGTTCACCACTTTGGAGGAATTATTGCAAGTGTGAGGGAAAAACTCATGGGAAATCAACCAGGATAAAAAGCCCAGTTGATAACCTGAGGATAAAAAACCCTTGGTGAAAAGAACTCTTCCAATGAAAACATCCCAAGGTACCTGACCTAACTATGATCCATGCAAACTTATTACATTATTAACCCATGCAGGGGTGCGAAAATTTCATTTACAAAATTCTGTGTTGGAGGCATAAAATGCCCAGTAGAACCAAACTGTCTTCAACATACTTTCATATGATGATGCATATCTTCATGGCACATGGAGTTGACCCCCCAGTGCTAAATGGGCGGTCAACATCTGGCTCCACATGGGGACGTGTGCTCGATCTTGTCACTCTGAGATGGAGAGCATACGAGAATCCAACACCTGCAAAACAGAGTGCTCACCGAAGTTCACACTAGAAATTAACATTAGTACACATTATACATGATGAAATAACCAATGCTATAAACAACATTTACATCATGAAATATCTAAAGTACAACATAATAATTACAACATGAAACTATAATACCGAAAAGAAAATTCTAAGTACATATTGACATAATAAATTGAGATAATACAAAATTAAAATACAAGGAAGGGTTAGAGATACGTTACAACCACCCATGCAATGGGTGAAATGATGCCACAAGTGTCTGAAAAATCCTAGTCCATGATGACTCACGGAAGACCCATTCCCAAGTTTTATCAACTTGGAACTTTTTGTGAGGAAGAACCAGCCAAGTACCATGCTCCTTCTTCCTTTCAACCAAACACTGGAATATGACAAGCCGTGTAAACTCTGAATACTTTGCTGCTCATGACTGTCAATGTGGGAGGCCAACCAATACTCATAATGATATGACATTGACAAACTGAAGTTGCCTTCCATTTCCACATAATTCTGCATTAACTCATCTTCTAGTTGAGAGGTTGAAAAAGAACATACCACAGAAACCATCATACTGTTTTCTTCAAGATTTTGAAAGTTACCCTTCAAAAAGATTGGTTCCTCGGGAGGAGGGTGGGGAATTGAATCATCTAGATATTCAACGTTTTCCAACTCAAGCTCTTTTATCTCCTCAAAATAAATGACTGACTCATCCATGGATTCATCCGAAATCTCCCAATGAATTTCCTCATATTTTTCATTGTCAAGCTCAATTTCAAGGGGGTCCGAACATTCAATATAAGCTTCTGTAAAGTCATCTTCTATGACCTCCAATTGGTCTTCTAGGGCTACACATTGTTCATTCATGGCTTCACACTGTTTTTCCTAGGAAAATTGCATGTTCTGAACTATTTCATTGATTTACTTAATGGGATCTGATGGAGCATCAACCTCTATGTCTGAACTGATTGTTTTTATATTTGGAATATTTTTCCTCCTCCATGTTTCCATAAAATTATCAACCAATTCATTGTGAATCTCATGCTGACTACACCCAAACAGATTCAAGAAGGCATGCAACATATCCTGTAAGGTCTTGAATGTCTTATCAGGTGAGTCATGAAACCAATCATTTGCCCATTCACCACAAAGAGTAAGGACAAATAATCACATTAGAACATCCTCATAAATAGGTGGATCACACCACTTCTCGATACACTTAGTGAAAGCCCAGATGTGAGCACCAGCATGATCATGATCAAAAAAATCAGGAATGTTATCAATAACATCTTCAGATATATCATGAGGGTAACCAACAATTCCTGAAAAATCAATAGGATAAAAAAAACTATCCATTTCTAACTAGACATTTAAATCAGGGTCTAAAGAAAAGGACTGAGACCCAAAATTACCAAGGATCCAACAAGAAGAAGGACTAGCTAACTTCACCCACAAACCCTTCCAAGTTCAAGGATGAAGCAAAGCAAGTCAAGAATTCCTTCTTGCAAAATACCTCGTCAAATTATTAAAAAGTGGAGTCGCCAGATGACCAAGTTTATTTCAGAAAAACAAGAGCATCAAACAAGGAAAAAAAAGAAAAACAAAAGTTAATTTATTATGTTTGGAACAAGAATTGGACATCAATGAGTGCTTCTTCCCCAAGAATTTCAAGCATCCCACAAGGATTTATCCTTACAATATACTTGACAAATTTGTTCAATGGAGTCACCACTTGGAAAAGAAGCAAGCACAAACAACCAATGCAAGTTCAAAGAATTTTAATGGACTAAAGTTTTTATTACTTAGTTCTTAAAAAAATAAGTTAAGTCATTTTGACCAAGGATAAATGACTTATCCCCGGCAATGGCACCAAAGATGTTGCTGTCCTAATACA
Organism: Picea engelmannii; assembly: GCA_009831015.1. Lineage (NCBI taxonomy): Eukaryota > Viridiplantae > Streptophyta > Pinopsida > Pinales > Pinaceae > Picea > Picea engelmannii. Next base: position 165,952 of record ML795618.1, read on the forward strand.
CACTTGCAAACGTGAGCAAAGTCCAACTCACTTAGTGTGTCCTTGGAGACACAATGCTTATGTTCATAGTCCACACTGTCACCTTGACTGGAACCTCTTCCTTCTAGGCTTACTCCTAGGGAAGCCAAGGGGGGTAGACCCTAGTTACAAGATGTGATTTAAATTTAAAGTTCTAGGAGTTGGTTTTAATTTGTTAAAAGCCTTGGGGGAAAACTAACCTAAGATGCTAAAGCAACAAATGCAAAGTGAAAGATTAAATGACAAACAACCCTTTCCCTAAGTCAACTATGACTAGTTCCTAAGGTTGCGCAAGGGGTCAAATATGTTTGAGGGTGGTTCAATTACAAAAATATTACAAGTAAAAAATGTTGAAGCTATCCCCACAAACAAGCATACAATTACTTATAATAAAGAATAAGAGATGTTACAACAATTACACAAAGATACAAATGAACAAGATATACAATGATGCCCAAAGTGAGAGTTTAAGAAATATTTAACTCAAGATCAATCACATAAGCCAAGCATGCCCCAATATCACTTACTCTATTGGACTTCTTTTCAATGGAAAACACTAAAGCACTCAAGATCCAAGAAGACGATGCCTCCCCAAATGGGATACTCAACTTCTTCTTGAATCACACCATAAAGAATAAAAAAGATGTGTAAGTTTGTAAACTCAAATGCTCATAAAGATTTAAAACATTTAGAAAGACAAACCATAAGATTGCAATTAAGACTTGTAAACATGAAAGTGCCTGCAATGTGTGTTCCTAAACATTCATCTAAGATCCCCCAACACACATGGATTGTCTATGCAACTAGGTGGTTAGAAGTTTCTTAAAAATTAAGTAAATTTTATTTTTCCCTCCCCCTAACTATGTTTGGAGCCTTAAACCTCCTCCTCCTATAGCCAAATAACTGCCGGGTGCTCAAGATAGTAAGGCAATGAGGCCCACCCTAGCTTCCACGGTCAACCCTGACAGTAAGAGTACTTCCCGGAGAGGACACTCAGCTGGAGCGCCACGGGACGGTCCCCCGCCACTACCCTCCATTGTTTTACTCAAACTTGTTTTAGATGGCGGAGATGGCTGAATAAGGCTATCCTAAGTTGTCTAAAAGGTTATTATGACTCGCAGGTGAGTCTTTAGGTGTGTTTGGAGTGTTTTAGAAGTATTTTAGATGTCCGAAAAGTGTGATTTAGGCCCAAAACCGAAACTGCAAAGTGCTTGAAATGAAGTGCTATGAATGTAAAGATTTAGACCATAAACATATGAACATGAATGTAAAAGATCATAAGATAAACGTAATTAACATATCCACATCATTCATCATCCATAACATGTAACTTTGCAAGGAAATAAAGCAAAGACAAGAACAACTTGCCTTTGACACCAAGATATTAACTTTAGATTTAGTTACTCATCCACAATGATTATCTTAATGAAATAGATATGCTTTGAAAAGAAGATACTTGTCAAAGTAAAGATCTAGATCCTAAACCATTAAGTGATTCACATATGATTGAAAAAGATAAATGGCATAATGACTTAAGAAATAAATGAATTGCACCACTTAAGAAAGACTCTAAAGCATTAAACCATGAGACATGATAATCACATGTAAAAGAAATAACATGAAAGAAATGAAATGATAGATGTGATGACTAATCTAGATAATTTTAAACCATAATAGCATGTAGATCATAAAAAATATTTTCCTTTAACCTCACGATTTTGGGGATTATTCTCCCAAGGTGTAGGCAACTAACATTTAACAAAACTTAAAAAATTAGAGCAACCACTCACAATGACCAAGGTGGAGGCAAGACTACCAATGTTGTGCCAAAGAGGGTTGGAAAATAAAAACTTAAATGAAATCTAAAATCTAGCCCAACGATTTTGGGGGGTTGGCTTGGCCAATCACTCTCCCAAGGTGTAGGCAACTAAAAAATTCTGAAATGAAAGAGGAGGTTAAAGAGATAGCTACCAATCCCCTAAATGGGTTTTCTAGTGTTGTGTGGACCTCTTGATGTAGCCAAGCCTCTCTAAATCAGATCTGATATACCTGCAAAAACAACAAGGTTTCCCTTGCTAGGAGAGCTACACACAACAATACAAGCTTGGAAAAATTTCGCTTTTTTAGGGAAAATTTTTGCCTTAGAAATTTTATGAAAATTTTTAAATTTTTGTGACCATAAGACTAAGTATGCTAGCTGAAATATGGGCTGCAACAGAAATATAAGAAGAAGAAGCAATATGAGAAGCTTGCTTGGAGTGTATGAGAGTCTCAAAGAATAGACTTTTACCCAAGGCACATCTAATGAAACCCTTGAGGTTCAACCTGCAAAAAAATCAACACAGTAGCATGCATACAATGGATAATATGGAGGGTTAAGCTAATAAGTTAAATACTTGCACATTATCTAGCTAACCACATATATAGATTCACAAGAATACTCTTTGCAAAACCTACTCAAATAAAATACTTTACCTACGATCCATTCATACATGCATCATATCAAATTGAAAATATTATACCTCATATGTTTGCAAGATCCAAAATACTTGTTGATCTTCCCAAAATATCCTCCACAGTTTCCTTTATTATTGCTTCAAGAAGAGGGGTGTTGGAAAAATACTTACTCCAAACCCTAGAGCCAAAGAGTGAAATGATGGAACAATGAGAGAGAGAGAGAGTAAAAAATCAAGCAGGATAACAATAGCTCAGGATATGGTGAGTTGGGAGTGAGAAATGAGATCTATTTATACTTGGAGAGACAAACCTACCTCTCTTGTATCTAAGCCAAGTGTCCACCACCAAGAATAAGAGTAGATCTCAAAGCTAGGGCACACCATCTAGGGTTTGAAAGCTAGATCTAGGGTGTAGAAAAATGTAGGAGGTGTTGGGATCAAGAAAAGAGGTGTGAGAGGCCTTGGGATTGATTCCAAGTAAGGTGAGAGGTCTGAAATAATTTAAAAAAAATCATTTGTGGAGTTTCTAGAAGAGGGGGGTGTAACTCCTCTTGGAGGGGGGCAAAAAAAAGGTGAAAATGAAGGAATGGAGGGGGATTAATGAGAAAAAAGGAATGGGATAACCCTAGGAGGTGATGTGGGGGTAAAGGGAGTCATAACTTATGAGAGGGGGCCCCAAATAAGTCACAACAACCTCCACCAAGGAAAAACGTCAATCCCCCTAGGGGGGCATGATTTTTGAGTGTAGAAGGTGGGTAAAAGGTTAGAATAGGTTGGAAAAGGTTGGGAGGGTCATGTTATGCTTAGGGGGTCTCTCTCTAACCATCATTTCAACATTTCACATCATCTAACTCATTATTACAAAAATTTACATTTCGACAATGTCATACTTAGCAATTAAAATTGCTGTTTTAATTGACTGACACTTTGGGTGGACAAATGCATAGAAAAATTTGTCCAACTGAGATGAAACTTGGTCCATGGGTGTAGGGGGTGCCATTCCATTTATTTTTAGCACAAATACCCCTATCAAAAACCCAAAGACCCATTTTTTACAATAATTGTTCAAAAACTTTTAATTAATTAAATAATTAAAATCCCAACCTTAGGAAAATTAATTAAATTTAATTAATTAAAAAAAACCTATCTAGACTCGACGAAATTTCGTGAAACTTTCTACAATATCTAACATGGTCATTTTACATCATTCCTAAACAATAGCTACCAAAGGATGAGACCATTAGAACGCCGTTCACCACTTTGGAGGAATTATTGCAAGTGTGTGGGAAAAACTCATGGGAAATCAACCAGGCTAAAAAGCCCAGTTGACAACCCGGGGATAAAAAACCCTCAGTGAAAAGAACTCTCCCAATGAAAACATCCCAAGGTACCTGACCTAACTATGATCCATGCAGACTTATTACATTATTAACCCACGCAGGGGTGCGAAAATTTCGTTTACAAAATTCTGTGCTAGAGGCATAAAATGCCCAGTAGAACCAAACTGTCTTCAACATACTTGCATATGATGATGCATATCTTCATGGCACATGGAGTTGACCCCCCAGTGCTAAATGGGCGGTCAACAAAGAGTTTTCTCTCCAACCTAATTCAAGGCCCTACCCTAAACTAGTTGGTTGACCCTGCAAACATAAAAAGTCTAATTAATTTTAGATTTAGCGTTAATTTTATGGTTTGTCTTAAGTCAAAGGTTATGAAAGTGAAACTAGTGATGTTTGAAAGATGAAAGAAAAGATAAACAAAAAGCTGGAAACAAAACACTTCTTGACAACTTCATATTTTCTCTTTTAAATTCTTTAACCAACTTTTCAAAAATAAAAATTTCTAAGATCTTTGAAGAACAAACTCAAAACAAGATTTCACTCCACTACGAGCTACTTATCGTCTAAGTAAATCGTCAAGAACTTATGAAAGAAAATACTTTTCTTGGTTACTAATGCAAACCAACAACTATTTAACGTAACAAAGAAATAAAAGTTTTTTTTTTTTTTTTTGAATGCTCATAAAGCAAAAGGAAAAATATCAACACGTAAAGACCACGAAAACCTCTGGCCTAAGAACATATCGCAAAGAGTCAATCTAAAAATAACACATAAGTAGATTAAAAATGACTCTCACACTTGTCTAAAAACCCTATGAAAGGAAAAATTTGAGGAAAATTCTTAATGAAAAAGGAAGCTATTGCTACGATCAAACCTAAGCTACCGACTGCTATGACAGAGACCAAAAAACCTGAGAGGGATAAACTCTTGACAAAGAAAAGGATGTCTTCCTCTCCTTAAACAAAATTTTTCTCAACAAGCACGCTGCTGAAATTTCAACAACCAGCGTGTGCAGGTGAGCTGTGTAACGTCAGGGAGCATGTACACACGTGAAAACCTTATGCAGGCCATGTGTACTTCTGAAACTCTCAAAAATGAAAAGACAAACAATCAGGCACTGGTAGAGACTACTGGTATTGAGGACTAGAATCTCTTGAAGACTCAAAAACTCACTTTGACATAAAAAAGAAAACAATTCAAAGAAAATTTCATAGAACAAACCAATCTGAGGTGGAACCTAAGCTATAGACTTCAAACAACAAAGACTAGAATGAGTTCTAGAAAACCCCTGAGAAGGATTACTTCTGACAGGGGAGAGGATGACTGCCTCCCTAAAAGAAATTTTCTGGAATCATACACACGACTAACATTTCCTGAACTAGCATGTACATGTGGGCTGTGTGAAGGTAGGGCGTGGGTACACGCGTGAAGACCTTATACAGGCCGCGTGTACCTCTGTGGGTCCCGTAAAAAAAAAATGCAGTCAAGCAAAGAAACAGAGATAACTGGTATGGAAGACCAGAATATCTGTTAGCTCAGACTTTTGAAGAAACTTTAAAAACAAGAGATGAAACCAGTTTTTAAAAATACGCAAGAAAAAATATTCCCAGAAACCCTAGAGTTCCCCAGTACGGTCGCCAATTCTGTTTTGAGTGGGAAATCCCTTAATGGACTAGCACTTAGGGTTTTATCATGCATGCAGAAAAGACCTAAAGATTCCTACTTTTTACCGTCATCCTTGACCTAATCCCCATTATTTTGAAGCAAATACGTAGTTAAGAAGATCAAGTGAACATACCTTATTTCCAGCGTTTGATATCGATCTCTCTTCACGCTTGGTCGCTCTTTGAATGCAACTCTCCTCCCAAGGATGACCTACATTCACAAAAACCAAACAAATAACTCCACATGCATTTTATCTACAGATTAATGAGTTAGATATTTAATCAACATGTACACAATAAAAAATGAAAACCTCATATGGTGGGATGGTAAAAGTAATTCTTTATTATTAACTTCACTAAAGAAACTTACAATGATGAAGCTGACCACTGCTCCACGAACCTGGTCCTGGGCTCCTCTTCAACTATCCTCCAACTGCTTTTCTCTATACTTCTCTTTGCACAAGGATGGCAAAAGGTTGGGACAAGGGGAATGCTCAATTGGGTATAGTCTCTTTACTATGATTTCCCTCCTTTGAAATGGGACCCCTACCCCTTCTTTTATAAGCTAGAAGGAGGTAGGTATTTGGTCGAATGACCGGCCTTGCATGGCCGAAAGGTTTAGTTAAATTTCCCAAAGCTGTGTATTCCATCAAAAACTTTTATTTTTTCGTGCTTTTGTAGGTACATGCAGACTGTATTGGGGCAGCTAGCGTGTACACGCGTGCAGTAATGGAGCAGGGCGCGTGGGCCTTTATAAAGGTTTTTTTTAAGAAGAGTTGTTTAGTAGTGTTTTGGCAAAGACGGAGTTTGAGACAACTTGATGCCAGGTAAGTATTTTTGGTGCAAATTAGGGTTATAACACTATCTTAGTCCTCTCTTACATTTTTCCCGACACGTTGGATTTCATCACCAACTAGTACGTTCATTATGAGAATGTTTTGTTTGTTTGCTTGCTTTTTAGATTTTTAGTGTGTGTTGTTTATTTTCCCTAGCAGACCTTAAGTTGGATATGTATTTATGGCATCAGCTTCTAGAATAACCAATGAAGCAACCCCTGCTCCAGGGGAGCTGTTGGCCCTTGACCAAGTTTTGGAGATCCTTGGTCAGGTTTGACCTATTTTGGGACTTCGACAGGCTGTCGAAGGTGGAGCACAAGTCAAAGTAGAGATCGTGGAATCTTGGCCCCTTTTTAGGGATTTTTGGGTTTTAGGCTTATGTAACGAGTATGGGGATGTCAGCCCATGGGTTTACCCATGTTTTGACCCCTTTGTAATGTATAAATAGAAATCTAGGCGATGTAAGTAAGCAGTGTGGTGTGATGCTAGGTGCTAAGGTCAAGTGAAGGCCAATGTTCTAAGTGCGAATAGTTGTGAATGATTTATGCATGCTATGTGTTAAGAACTTGCAGAGCTAAGTGAAAGTGGATGTAAGAAGCTTGTGTAGATTGTAAGAGGGATTTGTGCTGTAACCTAACTCGGAGAAGGAGGATATGGTGAGGTGCACGCAAATATCCGGTCCTATGTGGAGTAGGATCTTGTGGATCTATGCATGTAGACGACTGATTGAAGATAATAAAGAGAAGAAGAGTTGGTGGATGTAGCCCTAAGCTAGGGGTAAACCATATATATCTTGTGTTATGGTTTCTTTGTGCATTGTGATTTTTTATTTTTCATATGGTTAATGCTTAGTGTAGTAATGTATTCTTAGATAGACATGATATGATAGCTCAATGCTTAGTGATGTGAATGAATGTTAGATATGATCTGTGTTGATATGCTTAGTGCTTAAATATATTATATCTGGATGAATACTGCGATTCTCCGTTACTAGGGTTTATCTGCGTTGTGAACTAAGGTTAAATACTGATGAATAATGACTTCTAAGTGATCTGTTAAGGTGTTGTAATCACTGATCTGTGTCCCAACTAGGTTGTAGACATCTGAGTCCTGCAACCACCCCTGCCTCTACCTCGGGTGAGACTTCATTTGCTTCGCAGGTGTTGCTGAAAGGGATAATAGTTAGGGTTTTGTTGGTGCGTTGTTGAAGTGTTGAACTCTGGGTCTGTCCCTGTGCCAACATGAGACTTTTGTTTTTCCTTCTTACAGAAATGTTGGTCCTCCTTACATCTCTACTTTGAGCCTTCGAGGTCTCACAATTTGATTGCTGGTGTGGTTGTTTTCTACTCAGGTAATCCTAAATGCAACAAGTGCTGTGGTTGTAAGCACTTCCCCCCAAGAACATCAACCTCATGTTGATCCTTCCCCTTCTTCACCAATAAGATCTTCTTCGCCTTCTTCACTTGCAATTTCTTATGTTTCATATTCTTTTCCGAGTGAAAGATCTAAAGCTAGTAACCCAATGGATAAGAAGAAGAAGAAAATAAAGATTAAGAGGAAGAAAAATAAGCAAGGGTCCAAACTTCCAACCACTTCCAGACATGTTGGAAAACAACCAGTTACTGTTAATCGTGCTGGGAGTGTTGATGATGCCCAGATCACCCAAACAACCCATAAGCCCAAGTACCCTTGCAATCTTTGTAAGGGTAGCCATCTTCTTAAGGATTTCCTTGGTATATCCAAGATTATAGAAGCTTGGTCTACACACCCTCGCCAACCCATATCGTCATCCTTTGAACAACATACTGATGATCGCCTGTTGGACCTTGACCAAGTTTTGAAGTTACTTGGTCATATTTGACCATTTTTGGGACTTCGATAACCTGTCGAAGATGGAGCGCCAGACGAAGCAAAGATCAAGGGATCTCGACCCATTTTTGGGTCCATTTTTGGGTTTTGGGAATATGTAATGGGAAATGGATGTCGGCCGTGGGTTTACCCACACTTAGGCCGATTGTGTATGTATAAATAGATATATAGGAATCTAGTAGAGAGAGAAGGATTGTATTGTATCTATGTGATATAGGCTAAGTGACAAGAAGGGATCTATGTGATCCAAAGATTTGTGCATTCTGTATAGACTTGCAGAGCTTAGTGAAAGTCCATGTGTGAATACATAGAAGGCTTTGTGATGAAAGGCAAGGAAGAATGATCTAGCGGGCTATGCAGATCTTTTGTCCTGTGTGAAGTAAGGGTTTCTACAGCTTTGTGCTTGTAACCGATTGGCCGACGATAATATAGAATAAGAGTTGGTGGATGTAGCCCCAGGGTGGGTGTGAACCACGTAAATCTGTGTTATGCTTTGTGACTTGACTTGTTGTGTTTATCTCTGCTTTTGCTAAGTGCTTTGATATATTTAGATGGACATATTTATGCTTTGTGCTTATTAGATAGGTATGCATTGTAGATCTGATATGTATGAATATACTTAGTGCTGAACTACTGGATCTGACCTATTTACTGTTGCTAAGTGCTAAGTTACGTTAGACATAAGTGACTACTGCGATGCTCTGTGCTATCTGCGAAGTATAATAAGGACTGAATATTGATGAATAATCGATGCTAAGTGCTATATAAGTGATATAATCACAGATCTGTGTCCCATCTAAGGTTGCAGACATTTGAGTCCTGCAACCACCCTTGCCTCTACCTCAGGTGAGACTTCATCTGCTTCGCAGGTGTTGCCGAAAGGGCTGGTAGTTAGGGTTTTGATGGTGTGCTCTTGTAGTGTTGAACCCTAGGTCTGCCCCTGTGCTAACAAATGGTTCCGTTGTCGGGACCTAAAACAATGATTACTAGGAACTGAGGAAGAAGAAGTTTTGTGCAAATATTCATCCTAAAACCGTGGAAGCTCTATGCATGGATCTGTGCCCTAGTGCACAATAATCCACTTGATCTGAAAAGCTCTGTGCTAAAGAAAGGAGGGATAGATATGAAGAAAAGAAGCGAGATCTGAACGCTTTGTGCTCTAAGAAAGGTAAAAGTGGAAGTTTCTGAAGAAGAGAGTTCAGATCTGCAGAAAAGAAGTAAGATCTGTAAACTCTGTGCTCTAATAAAGGTAAGAATAGTTAAAAGGTCTTAGATGTGGAAGCTTTGTGCTCTATAGAAGTAAAATAAGTGAAAATTTTTGTTTATAGAGTATGGATCTAGGTATGTTTGATAGATTCTATCCTGGATTGAAAACTAGGGCTCTGATAGATGAAAACAAGCTTTATATGAATAGATATGATAAGAATAATGATAGATATGTTATACCTATGCATAGAAAGAATGTTTGGACTAACAAATGGATACAAGATCCTAAAATGAATTTTTTCCAGACTAGCTACAATGATCGTAGTGCACAGTATAGAAGAAGTTGGGGATCATTTAAAAGGAAGAGAGGATTAACCCTATGTTACAGTTGCAGAAGACCGGGACATCTAGCTAAGGAATGTCCTGGTGGAATACCTAGTTGTCTTTGTTGCAAAGCTTTGAACCATGAAGTATTGGATTTCCCTAGAATGATTGCTATGCTAAAAAGAATGAATCTAAATGAAGAAAACCCTAAGAAAGATCCAGAAATAGTAGAACCCCAGAAAGAATCAGATAAGGTATTGCTGCAGATGAAAGACACCTTGAACGATCAATGACATGTTAGGCTACCAGAGATCTTTAAAGAAAAAGAATGCATTGAAGCAATAATATGAGACTTCGACATTGATTCTGTCCTTGATGAAGAAACTCCAGTGAACATTATGCCAGAAAGAACTTGAGAATCCATAGGGAAGCCTAATATGACCCCTTCATTAGGAGGAATAAGACTATTCAGAGGAAAAATAGTGAACCTATGTGGAAGGCTCACACATATATCTATGAATGTCAATGGAACTTCGACATAAGAAGATTTTGAGATTATCAAGTTTATTGAGGATAACACCCCGTTTCCTATGTTACTTGGAAAACCTTGGATTGAGAGAGATCAAGCCAGAAAGAAGGAAGAATAAAATGTTTTAAAACAACAGAGACAAGAGCTAAAATATTTCATGACCAGAAGGATCGCGTAGTTGATTGAAGAGCAGGAGAACAAATTGAAGCTATTTGACACTAGAAGCCCAGATGTCAAAGCTGTAAGAACATTAGAGGACTAAAAAAAAATTGAAGTATCTTTCTTAGATATAGAATAAATATTACCCCTGAATCTTAGGAAATAATCTCAACAACGCGAAGTGTTCGACAACACAGGTATTCCAACAGAGGACGAACACCTTCAGTAACCACTCACATAACCAGATCAAAGATCAACACACCGATGTTTTCACGTGGTAAAACCCCTACGGGGAAACATCCACGGCCCCAGCCAACGCGG
>ML795618.1:249578-265157 GCA_009831015.1 Picea engelmannii
CGACGGATGGCTCAGATTCTTTCGCCCTTTCGGGACTTTTTCTTCCACTTGCGAGGGTTTGAACCTCGGGTAACTCTCGACAGATCCAACGAATGTCGGGTTCTTCACTCAAGATCTGACGGTTCATATCCTCTCGCCTGTGCGCTTCTCTGCTGCTTCCTGGATGTGGAAAAACAACGGTCCAGATCTCTTCTCCTCAGCCTGATCTGACGGCTGCTGTGCACCGTTCTAAGCTTCTACGCTTTCTTCTAACACTTGGAAGAATTCCAAATGTCTAAGGCCTTAACTTTGAATTCCTTTCCCTGTGATCTCTTCGCCTTGAGTCTCGCTTATGCGTACAAAATTGCCACTCCTCCTAAGCTTTAAAAACTCTGAACTCTTCAAGGAGTTCTATAGCCTCTGCACTCCTTGCAGTTATGACTTTGTGCGTAAAAGCACTCGCCCTCTTGAGCTTGACCTTCTATGGAACCTTAAGAGGTTTCCATGACTCCTTCACTCTTTGTAGAGTTTCTGCACGCACGAGGTGCTATCCCTCCTAAGCTTACTCACGAACTCGTATCTCTAAGGAAGTAATTCCCTTTTCCCTTTCTCCCTCAGATGGAGAATTCAGATGCCCTCCTGGCTATCCCTCTGCTCAAGCAACCTTTTGCTGATATTTTCAGGGTGTTCAACAACCCTGCAAAGATCCTTCTTCTTGGACTCTTCTACTAATTCCAGAACTCAAGGAGTTCTTTTCTCCTCTTGTGCCTGTATGCACACCTACTCAATGCCCACCTGGGAGAGTATCTCCTTACAAAACATCTAGCAGTTCTGTCCCCTTCTGTGTGCCCTATGCACCTGCTCAATGCCCTCCAGGCAGAGTTCTCAGAATCCTTAGTGATCCTTGTCCTCCTGTCTGAACTCACAAGAAAGTTCTTATCAATGCATCACTATACATATGCTCAACGCCCACTTGGCATAGGCTCTTAGAATCCTTAGTGATTCTAACTTCAATCTGAACTCACAACATAGTTCTTCTCTTGTACACTCCTTGCACTGGCTCGATGCCCTCCTGGCAGAGTTTCACAGAACTCCTCAGAGATTCTATCTGCAACTATGTTTTCTCATACACAACCTTGCCTCCAAGGTATTCAACAACCTTGAGGTCTTCCTCCCGAGTTGTTGATTTAAGATTCTGTGCCCACCTGACACGCCTCTGTCTGAACCCACAGAATTCATAAATTCACCCTCTGTGCATGGCTACCAGAACCCGCAACGTTCTGTCACACCCTCATGGTGTGAAGCCTCAAAGACCTCTCAAGCTGTTGTTTATATTAAATATGCATAAATATGCAGGAAAAACTGTTGTTTATATTAAATGGCAAATGCCTGTTTGTACAAGGTGTTCCTAAGAATGGCCTGTAACAAGGTCTCGAGTCTTCTCTTCTCTATGCTAACTCTCTTGTGAATACTCTAACTATTACAAAATGAGATCGAAATTGATCTTTTACAAGAGGGGTTCTTCGAGCTCTTCCCTCCAATCTACCTACCCTATTCAATGGCATTGAATGGGCTGTCTAGTCTGCAAATCGGATCCAGATCTTAGCCTTACAAAACATTAAAGGCCTATCTACCTAAAGCCTGCGCAAAGGTACGGCTTCACGACTCAACAATCTAAAACATTTAATTACATTCATTCAAATTCTAAATGAGGACTGTGCCTCTCTTCAACACGTGATTTGAATTCACTGACGTGGCTGGTTGGCTGGATGGATGACGTAGAGAGATGCTCCTACATCATACTCCTCAGCTGCAAAATTCATGAGCTCCTTCTCATGAGCTTCCTCTCTCAGCCGTGGAAATCCTCCCGGATCCCAAACAAATTTTTGGAGCTGTTCATCTGCTCCACTTCCTCGCTGCTGCTACTGCTTCTGCGCTATTGCTGCTGCTTCTTCTCTTCTACCTAGATTCTCCTTGCTGGTAGTCTCTGCTGATCTCAACATCAGCCTTATCTTCTCGATCACTTTGTCCAGCTACTGGCTCCGTTCATGCAGTCTCCCCAGCTGCAAAAATTTTCTGCAATTGGGCAGATCACTGTGATCTCCCATGCCTTCTTCATATTTATCATCTTCTTTTGTGGCCTTAACTTTCCACCCTGCTACAGAGTTGATCTATGTAGTCTTCATTACCTTTTCATCTCCATGGATGAAAATTCTGAGCGATTCCCCAGAATGCTCCTCTGCCAATATCTGCTCATGGCAGTCACCTGCTGGCCCTGGATTGTTTAACCAATCCTCTAGTATATCCAGCTCCATATCCCATGGAGTGAACAATCTATCTTCCTGCTCTTTGGCTTCTTTTGCTACCAGCTTCAGTGCCGCAGCTTCCTCAGCTTCTTGGCTGAAAGCGTTGAGACACTCCTCAGAATGCTCATTGTCTTTTTCTTCTTGGGCAGATTCCCAAGTCTGCTCCAATGCTTCTTTGAAAGTCTTAGCTGGCTGTCATACTTATGCTATTGCTACCTCTACAACACAGATTTATGCCTCCTCTTGGCCAAATGGTAGGAATATATGAATTTCCCCAATCATCAGAAGATTCACCTGATCTTCCTCTTCTGTTAGCTGCACCTGCTGATCCAAATCTAACTCTGAGCTCATTTTCTCTATCAGGTCCTCAGTATGATTCAAACTCACCTATGAGTTCATTAGACCCTCAGATAGTCTCATCTGCTCATCCTTGCCCACCTGGAAATATGGAATTTTCTCACTGCCCTCCTGGCAGTCTATGGAATCAAATGATCCCATCTCTGTTCCCTTGCCCACCTGGCAATTTGGAAATTTTCCGCTGCCCTCATGGCAGTCTATGAGATCCCTCAACGATCTCAATTCATTGCCCACCTAGCACTGTGAAATTCCCTGGCTGTCCTCATGAAAGTCTGTGAGATCCCACAATGATCTCAACCCCTTTCCCACCTGGCAATATGGGATTTCTTCTCTACCCTCCTGGCAGTTCTTGAGATCTTTAGCTGATCCCAATTCATTCTTACTACTGAGACTTCTCCCAGTCTCTAGTTTGCATATCTGAACCCCTTTCTCTGGTCTGTTGAGTTTTTCAGCAGGCCTCAACCACCATTTTAACATATTACACTGTCTTTTAGCCATCTTGCTGTCTATTTTCCCTACTGGCAAATCTGCTGTTGTCACTCTGAAACCTTGAGTGTCTCCAGCCTCTTCCACAGTCCTCCTGACTGTCTATGCACTGTTGCCTACCTGTGAACAATCGCCACACAGTATTCAACACTCTATTTTCTTCCTTTGCCTTCTCCCTCTGCTTGAAATATACAAAAAAAGTTCTCGCTCTGATACCACAACTAACGCAGACGCCACCTCTGCCTCGACAGAGTCTCTGCGCGACCTCCCGGTCTTAAGGATCATTTTCTTTGTTTCATGAGCCAAAGCGGCTCCTTCGATTCCCTACTGGAATCTCTTCTAAATATATCCACAGGTCCTTCGGGAAGCTCCCCTGTGCGAATGACACTAGGCGTGAGCTCCACCTTTCCCAAGCGACCACAACACTATGAACAAGGCCTACCTCGAAAGGCGCTTGTCACAACTCGCCTCTCGTGAGTTTGCGAGTTGAAGCTCTCGACTCCTCCTGTCCAATCCTGTGATATCCGAGATCACGAGACGGGTATAACTCCTATTTCTGCGTTCCTATTCCGCACATGTGCGCGCACGTCCAATGTTTGCATAGTGCCCTTCATTTTTTCACTACTTTATATAGTTTTTGACCCTTTTATGAATGCTTTGGTATTAATTCAGGTCCATGGATGACTTCATCACTGTTTGACGATGTTGAGTTCTTGTAACCATGTGCGGATGAAATTTCAGTGATAACACATATGACGCAGACGCCACCTCTACCTCGGCAGAGTCTCTGCACGATCTCCCAGTCTTAAGGATCGTTCACTCTGTTTCATGAGCTGAAGTGGCTCCTTCGATTCCCTGCTGGAATCTCTTCTAAATTGATCCATAGGTCCTTCGGGAAGCTCCTATGTGTGAATGGAATTATGCGCGAGCTCCACCTTTCCCAAGCGACCACATCGCTATGACCAAGGCCTACCTCGAAAGGCGCTTGTCACAACTCACCTCTCGCGAGTTTGCGAGTCGAAGCTCTCGACTCCTCCTGTCCAATCCCGCGATATCCGAGATCACGAGATGGGTATAACTCCTTCCCTTGTCAGCGTCCTCCGCACGTGACCACTAGCTAGGCTTCCCACTAGCGCTTCTTGCCTTTCGCCACTTCAAAAGTCGAAAGGTTGGACTTCCATCCCCTTATCTTACGAACCCCCGAGACATGAAAAGTCAATGGGGTGTTGACTCTCTTCAATGAACAACGCGTGTCTGCCTGTCTATTCCACGAGCCCACCTTGTGATTCTGCCGCGTGTTCACATGAGCCTCGACTCTCGACAATTCGTCAACTCCACGATTGCTGCCACCTATCCTCCTCAGATGGACGGTTGTGATTCTCTCGCTACTTCGCCACTCACGACTTAGAGAACCCAAATTCTGGACTCTCACCTTGCGAACCTCTGATTTCGCGAGATCCCTTGATCTCTGCCACCTGTCCTCCTCCGACGGATGGCTCAGATTCTTTCGCCCTTTCGGGACTTTTTCTTCCACTTGCGAGGGTTTGAACCTCGGGTAACTCTCGACAGATCCAACGAATGTCGGGTTCTTCACTCAAGATCTGACGGTTCATATCCTCTCGCCTGTGCGCTTCTCTGCTGCTTCCTGGATGTGGAAAAACAACGGTCCAGATCTCTTCTCCTCAGCCTGATCTGACGGCTGCTGTGCACCGTTCTAAGCTTCTACGCTTTCTTCTAACACTTGGAAGAATTCCAAATGTCTAAGGCCTTAACTTTGAATTCCTTTCCCTGTGATCTCTTCGCCTTGAGTCTCGCTTATGCGTACAAAATTGCCACTCCTCCTAAGCTTTAAAAACTCTGAACTCTTCAAGGAGTTCTATAGCCTCTGCACTCCTTGCAGTTATGACTTTGTGCGTAAAAGCACTCGCCCTCTTGAGCTTGACCTTCTATGGAACCTTAAGAGGTTTCCATGACTCCTTCACTCTTTGTAGAGTTTCTGCACGCACGAGGTGCTATCCCTCCTAAGCTTACTCACGAACTCGTATCTCTAAGGAAGTAATTCCCTTTTCCCTTTCTCCCTCAGATGGAGAATTCAGATGCCCTCCTGGCTATCCCTCTGCTCAAGCAACCTTTTGCTGATATTTTCAGGGTGTTCAACAACCCTGCAAAGATCCTTCTTCTTGGACTCTTCTACTAATTCCAGAACTCAAGGAGTTCTTTTCTCCTCTTGTGCCTGTATGCACACCTACTCAATGCCCACCTGGGAGAGTATCTCCTTACAAAACATCTAGCAGTTCTGTCCCCTTCTGTGTGCCCTATGCACCTGCTCAATGCCCTCCAGGCAGAGTTCTCAGAATCCTTAGTGATCCTTGTCCTCCTGTCTGAACTCACAAGAAAGTTCTTATCAATGCATCACTATACATATGCTCAACGCCCACTTGGCATAGGCTCTTAGAATCCTTAGTGATTCTAACTTCAATCTGAACTCACAACATAGTTCTTCTCTTGTACACTCCTTGCACTGGCTCGATGCCCTCCTGGCAGAGTTTCACAGAACTCCTCAGAGATTCTATCTGCAACTATGTTTTCTCATACACAACCTTGCCTCCAAGGTATTCAACAACCTTGAGGTCTTCCTCCCGAGTTGTTGATTTAAGATTCTGTGCCCACCTGACACGCCTCTGTCTGAACCCACAGAATTCATAAATTCACCCTCTGTGCATGGCTACCAGAACCCGCAACGTTCTGTCACACCCTCATGGTGTGAAGCCTCAAAGACCTCTCAAGCTGTTGTTTATATTAAATATGCATAAATATGCAGGAAAAACTGTTGTTTATATTAAATGGCAAATGCCTGTTTGTACAAGGTGTTCCTAAGAATGGCCTGTAACAAGGTCTCGAGTCTTCTCTTCTCTATGCTAACTCTCTTGTGAATACTCTAACTATTACAAAATGAGATCGAAATTGATCTTTTACAAGAGGGGTTCTTCGAGCTCTTCCCTCCAATCTACCTACCCTATTCAATGGCATTGAATGGGCTGTCTAGTCTGCAAATCGGATCCAGATCTTAGCCTTACAAAACATTAAAGGCCTATCTACCTAAAGCCTGCGCAAAGGTACGGCTTCACGACTCAACAATCTAAAACATTTAATTACATTCATTCAAATTCTAAATGAGGACTGTGCCTCTCTTCAACACGTGATTTGAATTCACTGACGTGGCTGGTTGGCTGGATGGATGACGTAGAGAGATGCTCCTACATCATACTCCTCAGCTGCAAAATTCATGAGCTCCTTCTCATGAGCTTCCTCTCTCAGCCGTGGAAATCCTCCCGGATCCCAAACAAATTTTTGGAGCTGTTCATCTGCTCCACTTCCTCGCTGCTGCTACTGCTTCTGCGCTATTGCTGCTGCTTCTTCTCTTCTGCCTAGATTCTCCTTGCTAGTAGTCTCTGCTGATCTCAACATCAGCCTTATCTTCTCGATCACTTTGTCCAGCTACTGGCTCCGTTCATGCAGTCTCCCCAGCTGCAATTTTTTTTTGCAATTGGGCAGATCACTGTGATCTCCCATGCCTTCTTCATATTTATCATCTTCTTTTGTGGCCTTAACTTTCCACCCTGCTACAGAGTTGATCTCTGTAGTCTTCATTACCTTTTCATCTCCATGGATGAAAATTATGAGCGATTCCCCAGAATGCTCCTCTGCCAATATCTGCTCATGGAAGTCACCTGCTGGCCCTGGATTGTTTAACCAATCCTCTAGTATATCCAGCTCCATATCCCATGGAGTGAACAATCTATCTTCCTTCTCTTTGGCTTCTTCTGCTACCAGCTTCAGTGCCGCAGCTTCCTCAGCTTCTTGGCTGAAAGCGTTGAGACACTCCTCAGAATGCTCATTGTCTTTTTCTTCTTGGGCAGATTCCCAAGTCTACTCCAATGCTTCTTTGAAAGTCTTAGCTGGCTGTCATACTTATGCTATTGCTACCTCTACAACACAGATTTATGCCTCCTCTTGGCCAAATGGTAGGAATATATGAATTTCCCCAATCATTAGAAGATTCACTTGATCTTCCTCTTCTGTTAGCTGCACCTGCTGATCCAAATCTAACTCTGAGCTCATTTTCTCTATCAGGTCCTCAGTATGATTCAAACTCACCTATGAGTTCATGAGACCCTTAGATAGTCTCATCTTCTCATCCCTGCCCACCTGGCAATATGGAATTTTCTCACTGCCCTCCTGGCAGTCTATGGAATCAAATTATCCCATCTCTGTTCCCTTGCCCACCTGGCAATTTGGAAATTTTCCGCTACCCTCATGGCAGTCTATGAGATCCCTCAACGATCTCAATTCATTGCCCACCTAGCACTGTGAAATTCCCTGGCTATCCTCATGAAAGTCTGTGAGATCCCACAATGATCTCAACCCCTTTCCCACCTGGCAATATGGGATTTCTTCTCTGCCCTCCTGGCAGTTCTTGAGATCTTTAGCTGATCCCAATTCATTCTTACTACTGAGACTTCTCCAAGTCTCTAGTTTGCATATCTGAACCCCTTTCTCTGGTCTGTTGAGTTTTTCAGCAGGCCTCAACCACCATTTTAACATCTTACACTGTCTTTTAGCCATCTTGCTGTCTATTTTCCCTACTGGCAAATCTGCTGTTGTCACTCTGAAACCTTGAGTGTCTCCAGCCTCTTCCACAGTCCTCCTGACTGTCTATGCACTGTTGCCTACCTGCGAACAATCGCCACACAGTGTTCAACACTCTATTTTCTTCCTTTGCCTTCTCCCTCTGCTTGAAATATACAAAAAACGTTCTCGCTCTGATACCACAACTAACGTAGACGCCACCTCTGCCTCGACAGAGTCTTTGCGCGCCCTCCCGGTCTTAAGGATCATTTTCTTTGTTTCATGAGCCAAAGCGGATCCTTCGATTCCCTACTGGAATCTCTTCTAAATATATCCACAGGTCCTTCGGGAAGCTCCCCTGTGCGAATGACACTAGGCGTGAGCTCCACCTTTCCCAAGAGACCACAACACTATGAACAAGGCCTACCTCGAAAGGCGCTTGTCACAACTCGCCTCTCGTGAGTTTGCGAGTTGAAGCTCTCGACTCCTCCTGTCCAATCCTGTGATATCCGATATCACGAGATGGGTATAACTCCTTCCCTTGTCAGCGCCCTCCACGCATGACCACCAGCTAGGCTTCCCACTAGTGCTTCTCACCTTTCACCACTTCGCAAGTCAAAAGGTTGGACTTCTGTCCCCTTATCTTACGAACCCCTGAGACACAAAAAGTCAATGGGGTGTTGACTCTCTTCAATGAACAACGCGTGTCCGCCTGTCTATTCCACGAGACCACATTTCAATTTTTCCACGTGTCCACACGAGCCTTGGCTCTCGGCACTTCACCGAATCCGCGATTGCTATCACCTGTCCTCCTCAGATGGACGGTTTCGATTCTCTCACTACTTCTCCACTCACGACTTAGAGCACCCAAATCCTGGACTCTCACCTTGTGAACCTCCAAGTTAGAGAGATCCCTTGATCTCTTCCACCTTTCCTCCTCCGACGGACGACTCAGATTCTTTCACCCTTTCGAGACTTTTGCTTCCGCCTGCAAGGGTTTAAACCTCGGGCAACTCTCAACAGATCCAACGATTGTCGGGTTCTTTGCTCAATATCTGATGGTTTAGATCCTCTCGCCTGTGCGCTTCTCTGCTGCTTCCTGGACATGGAAAACCAACGGTCCAGATCTCTTCTCCTCAGCCTGATCTGACGGCTACTGTGCACCCTTCTGAGCTTTTGCGCTTTCTTCTAACACTTGGAGGAATTCCAAATGTCTAATTCCTTAACTTTGAATTCATTTCCCTGCGATCTCTTCGCCTTGAGTCTCGCTTGCGTGTACAAAAATACCACTGCTCTTGAGATTTAAAAACTCTGAACTCTTCAAGGAGTTTTGTAGCCTCTGCACTCCTTGCAGCTACAGTTTTGTGCGTAAAAGAACTTGCCCTCCTGAGCTTGACCTTCTATGGAACCTTAAGAGGTTTCCATGAATCCTGCACTCTTTGTAGAGTCTCTGGACACACGAGGTGATATCCCTCCTGAGCTTACTCACGAACTCAGATCTCTAAGGAACTAAATCCATTTTTCCTTTCTCCCTCAGATGGAGAATTCATATGCCCTCTTGGATATCCCTATGCTCAAGCAACCTTTTGCTGAGAGTTTCAGGGTGTTCAACAACCCTACGAAGATCCTTTGGACTCTTCTACTAATTCCATAACTCAAGGAGTTATTTTCTCCTCTTGTGCCTGTCTGCACACCTACTCAATGCCCACCTAGGAGAGTATCTCCTTACAGAACATCCAGTAGTTCTATCCCTTTATGTGCACCCTATGCACCTACTCAATGCCCTCCTGGCAGAGTTTTCAGAATCCTTAGTGATCCTTGTCCTCCTGTCTAAACTCACAATAGATTTCTTCTCAATGCATAACTATGCCTATGCTCAATGCCCACTTGGCAGAGGCTCTCAGAATCCTTAGTGATTCTGACTTCAATCTGAACTCACAACAGAGTTCTTCTCCTGTGCACTCCTTGCACTGGCTCGATGCCCTCATGGAAGAGTTTCACAGAACTCCTCAGAGATTTTGTCCGCAACTGTGTTTTCTCATACACAAACTTTCCTCTAAGGTATTCATCAACCTTGAGGTCTTCCTCCCGAGTTGTTGATTTCAACTTCTGTGCTCACCTGGCATGCCTTTGTCTGAACCCACAGAATTCAGAAATGTACCCTCTGTGCATGGCTACCAGAACCCGCAATGTTCTGTCACACCCTCATGGTGTGAAGCCTCAAAGACCTCTCAAGCCTGAAACCAAACACACTCCTGCAAATGTAAAATGACAGCATACATTCACAACATAATTTGAACACACACAGACATTCATTTAACACCAGAAATATGCAAGAAAAACTACTGTTTATATTAAATGGAAAATGTCTGTTTGTACAAGGTGTTCCTGAGCACAACCTGTAACAAGGTCTCAAATCTTCTCTTCTCTATGCTAAATCTCTTATGCATACTCTAACTATTACAAAATGAGATCGAAATTGATCTTTTACAAGAGGGGCTCTTCGAGCTCTTCCGTCCAATCTACCTACCCTATTCAATGGCATTGAATGGGCTGTCTAGTTCACAAATCAGATCTAGATATCAGCCTTACAAAACATTAAAGGCCTATCTACCTATAGCCTGCACAAAGGTACGACTTCACGACTCAATAGCCTAAAACATTTAATTACATTCATTCAAATTTTAAATGAGGACTGCGCCTCTCTTCAACACGCGATTTGGATTCATTGACGTGGCTGGCTGACGTGGAGAGATGCTCCTGCATCAACGTATGTTCGAAGAGCTTAGTGTACTTGAAGAATCTACGAAGGAATTACTCTTTGATATCAGGACCGAGAAAATCATGTCGGAAAGAAGGATGTCTGCAGGTGTGCAAGCATCATCAACATGAGGAGTCCAAGCTTCTCCATCAACTTCTCATGGAGAAGGAACTTCCAAAATTGCGACAGAGACAAGAATGAAGCACGTAGATGACATTGAAAATGGTAAGTTGATTTCAAGCATTCTACCTGCCTACCTACCCCCTCTAAGCGGTGCCATCAACTGAGACAACATGCCCAGATATTTTGACTATGATTTGGTCATGACATACCTCTCGAAAGGGATACCCACCGTTCGAGTCGACCAAGATAAGTTCGTAGTGTTGAATTTCAGTAATTTCAACCTTGGAGATAGGAAGGCTTACAACATGCTCGCCCCACACAAGTACCTGACCAGAACTATAGGCACAAATTTGAAGATTATCCCGCAACCATGGACCCAAAACCTTGCGTAGTCCACACTAATCAATGTGTTGAAGATCCCACACTTCGAACGACATCAGGAGGTGAATGCATGTGTAAAGTTACTACTGTCATGCTATCATGGTGGATACCTATGGCTGAACCGACACATCACTATGGATCCGACCTTGATCGATCAAATCACATGGCTGAACATGCAGGGCCCTGACCCACATGATTTTTACCCTGAAAAGACCTCAGATTGAGCATTAGCGCAGAGAATCAAAGAGACTTATGGCGATGTCGAGAAGGGAACATGAGGTTACAAGGTAACCTCTATCCAGAACGACGTAGTGAACCTCACATGTTAGCTGATCACATGCAAGATAGTTTGCAAGAACCGACCCACTGAAGTGACTGGATTCGTAGTTGACCTTGCAGGAAAGTGCGTGGAAGGACTACAGATGAATTGGGTGCAGTATCTTGTAAACCAGCTTGAGCTTGATTGCAGAGAAGCATAAGACCAAGGGCATGAGTTCCACTTTAGCTAGATTGTCATTCTAATCACATTCATTGCATGGGAAATTCCAGAAGGTGCGACCTTCCCCGACAGAGAATCCATAGTTACAAGCATTGGAGTCGCAACTCCAAGAAGCGAAGAAACATGCAGATATGTTACAGGTGCAACTAAAGTCCTTGTCACCAATTGAGATAATGCAGAGGTTTCTAGAGAAACACACATCCCAACAACATATCCACACGATCTAGACCAAAGTGATGGAAGTCTCTCAATGACTTCAACCAATGCAAGAGAAGGCATGCCAATTGTTCACTGAAGTTGAAATCCAAGGAGTAGAAATTGAACAAGTTGTGAGTGCAACAGAACAACGCCTATAAGGACCAGTTAATGATGCAGTCATCTAGGAGTTCACTGAGAAAGAAGCAGTAGCATTGCAGTAGGTCGAAGTAGCTCGAGCCAAGCTCAAGGCATTCGAGGTGGAATTGCTCAGACCATAGTGACTCGGGACGAGTCACAGGTGAGTGTTGGGGGCCTGTTGGCCCTTGACCAAGTTTTGAAGTTACTTGGTCATATTTGACCATTTTTGGGACTTTGACAGCCTGTCGAATATGGAGCGCCAGATGAAGCAGAGATAAAGGGATCTCGACCCACTTTCGGGTCCCTTTTTGGGTTTTGGGAATATGTAATGGGAAAGGGATGTTGGCCCGTGTGTTTACCCACGCTTAGGCCCATTTTGTATGTATAAATAGACATATAGGCATATAGTAGAGAGAGAAGGATTGTATTGTATCTATGTGATATAGGCTAAGTGCCAAGAAGGGATCTGTGTAATCGAGAGCTTTGTGCATTCTGTATAGACTTGCAGAGCTTAGTGCAAGTCCCTATGTGAAGACATAGAAGGATTTATGCTGAAAGGAAAGGAAGAAGGATCTAGCGGGCTGTGTAGATCTTCTGTCCTGTGCGAAGTAAGGGTTCCTACGACTTTGTGCTTGTAATCGATTGGGCGATGATAATATAGAAGAAGAGTTGGTGGACGTAGCTCCAGGGTGGGGGTGAACCACGTAAATCTGTGTGTTATTCTTTGTGCCTTGACTTGTTGTTTTTATCTCTGCTTTTGCTAAGTGCTTTGATATATTTAGATGGATATATTTATGCTTTGTGCTTATTAGATAGGTATGCATAGAAGATATGATATGTATGAAGATACTTAGTGCTGAACTACTGGATCTGACCTGTTTACTGTTGCTAAGTGCTAAGTTACCTTAGATCTAAGTGACTAATGTGATGCTCTGTGCCATCCGTGAAGTATAATAAGGACTAAATATTGATAAATAATCGATGCTAAGTGCTCTATAAGTGATATAATCATATATCTGTTTCTTAGCTAAGGTTGTAGACATTTGAGTCCTACAATCACCCCTGCCTCTACCTCGGGTGAGACTTCGTATGCTTCACAGGTGTTGCCGAAAGGGTCAGTAGTTAGGGTTTTGTTGGTGCACTCTTATAGAGATGAACCTTGGGTTTGCCCCTTTGCCAACACCTCCCATCAAATAGTCTGGATACCATTGGGATGAAGAAAAGTAGAGTCAAGTTCTCGTGTATGTTATGCAGAGAGAGTCATCAAACTCACCTTTTACCTCATATGGACGAAGCCTCAAAATTATTGGAAGACATGATTGTTTCCCAACCTCAACTTTCGTCTTCTTACCACAGCCTTACTCTCAACCGATCTGTAGTTGATGGAATGATCAATCCGGTTGATCAGGTAGTCAATCTGGTCACGTACTTAGTTGAACCAGTTGACCAAGTGGTCGATCCGATCCCATTGACGGTCGATCCCACTCTCCCGTTAGAGAGTGAAAACCAGGTAGTTGATCCATTTCAATCTGTTGAGTGCATTCTCCCCTTGGAGAATGCAACTCAAGTGGTCGATATGATCTCATCATCGGTTGATCCTACTCTCCCGCTATAGAGTAAACCCGATACTGCCCACGTTTTTCTCGTTGATACAAAATATTCCATGTTGCGGGGCATTCCTAATTCTCCCATGGAACCCCCTCCAAGTAACAAGGCCTTCCTTTTTGATTGGGGTGCGCTAACTAGACCTTTTCTTCCCTATCACATTCCTTTCAATATTACCATACAGGTTTGTGGTTGGGACATTCCTTAGACACTGATAGATGAAGGTGCGTCAGTTAAAGTTTTGTTCGCTATTTCTTGGCAAGCTTTGGGTTATCCTCAACTTGTGCTGGTTAAAAAAATTTTGTTAGCTTTTAACAGAAGAACCAATGAAACTTTAGGGACCCTTCTTCTTTTTCCCATAACTTTGGGAGGGAAAACTGTCTTTATTGACATCATGGTAGTCCAAGGCCCCTTGGATTTTTATTTACTCCTTGGACGAGATTATGTCTATTCCATTAAAGATATCGTGTCCACTCTTTTTCATGTGATATCTTTCCCTCACAATGGAATAATTGTGACTATTGATCAACTTTCAGTCATTGGTCCCGTCTTGATTACCAACTCAATGACCTCCCTAAACAGTTCTTATATGCAGACGATATCGCCACCGCCACAGGTCAATTATGTGGCATTGTGTCCCATTCCTTCAGATGCTAATGAAGATGAGCCTCTCATTGTAAGCTTAGTCTCTTATGACTTAGATCCGGTAGTTGACATGGTGATCTCTTCGATAGGGATTTTAGAGCTTGATCTCCACACCCCTGTCGTGACCCTCGACATGTGTTCCTTCTAGAGTGTATTTCTTCCATCAAGTGAAGATCTATTGGAATCCATGAATTATTTTTGTCCCTTGACATCGTGTCCTTCCATAACATTTTACTCTTGGAATCCATGATCAAGAAGAGGAGTTTGAGCATGGTTTTCGTATTTCAAGATCGTTAAAAAATGAAACCAGCTATGAGGATATTTTTGCGTCTTTTTGGAAACCTCGTTAAAAATGAAACAAAGGTTACAAGCATAGTTATTCTCCCATTTCAAGCTCGTTAAAAAATAACACAACATGTCTTGAGCATAGTTCCTATTCCTATGTCAAGCTCGTTAAAAAATGAAATATATTTTTCCCCTTCTTTACTTAAGGCAAGTACTTCGTTATGTATAATATTTGAAGCTTCTTTTCATCCCCATGTCATTAGACGAAACAAAGCTTGGGGGGAAATGATTACAAGCTTTGGACTTCATACTGAAGTTAAGTCGCTAGCTTCTTAAGCTGGGAGAAAAGTACTAACCATCCCTAGATAATGCGTTGGGAAGTCACAAGAATAGTTTTCTCTAGTTTCAATCTTGTGTAAAAATGAAACCATCTACCTCAAGCATGGTTTCCTCTGGTTCAAGCTTGTGTAAAAATGAAACCAGGTCCAAGCATAGTTTTGTTTAGTTTTTAATCTTGTGTAAAAATAAAATCTATCCCAATCATAGTTTTGTTTTGTTTTAAGCTTGCGTAAAAATGAAAACAATCCCGAGCTTAGTATTTGTTCTTTATAGTGCTCGTAAATACATGAGAATGTAACCGAGTAAACTTTTATCACTTTTTCAGAATCGTAAAGGTTATACGAAAAATGAACCCCCTGGAGTTCCCTTTAAGCTCTTTTCAGACTCTCTAAACATGAAAATATTACCGAGAGATCTTGTTCTTTTCACGCTTGTTAAAGTATTTGAAGAAAGTGTCTGTTGAGCAGTAGTTTATTTATTTTTCGGTCTCATTAGACTACTTTATGAAAAATGACATTTTGGAGTTTTCTTTAAGTATTTTTCAGACTCTCTAAATATGAAAAACCACCGAGTTTAATTTCTTTGGACTCCTAAAAAAAACATCGAAATGCCAATATGGGACTGAACCACTCCTTCCTAGGGTTTGTTAAACATACTTCGAGGGACTAATCCAAAGGATGATCTTACAGTTCATGAATATGTTATCATCCTCAAGATTGTGTAAAAATAAAGAGGTACTCTCCAGAAATGGTGGGGGAAAATTGGGAAATAAATGTATCTAAACCTATATTCTATGGAATAATCACTTTTGAACATGACACTCTGTTATAACCCTAAAATGCACCATA
>ML795618.1:275882-292267 GCA_009831015.1 Picea engelmannii
TGAGTTAGTCCTGAATCACTTGTTACTATGATCTACTTCAAATATTTTTACCCGTTTCGTGTCATTGATGGGGGATACATTACAATCCTCATGTGACAAGTATTTTCCTATTGAATTCAACTCATTATCCAATAATTAAATTTAGAAACTAATTGGTACCTTGGAAATTGCATGCCTCAATAACAGGTTTCCTCGCTTTCGACAGTGGGTTTTCATTATTGACCCCTAATCGGGAGATTCCACCAAGTGTTCAACTTCAACTCATAAATTCACACCCATTGGATTGTAGTAATGTACATTGAGAGTCATTGACATTAATGGTGATTTACCTCACACTTGTTAACGATATACACTAAGGACCGATAATCAAGTTGTTTCTACCATGTTCGACTTCAACACATATATTCACATGGTTAGATTCGTACTATAGAGTGATGGAAATGAAAACCCTGGATATTTTTTGATAGATTCAGGTTGCGTTGGAGTATATTCAGATTGTACTATTGCATAGATCCACAATGTATGTCTCATGGATATGTTCAAATTTGAGTCTTTAACACATAGATCCACAATGTATTTTTGGTGGCTATGTTCATATTTGAGTCGTATTGGCATGGATCCACAATGTATGTTTGGTGGCCATGAACTGTCTTACTTGACATGGATATTTGCATGTTGACATTTATGCTTTGATTGATTTATATTATGAGTATGGAAATTCCTACCTCAGTGATGATATATTATTGTACTGTATTTCCTTGTTTTTTGGCAGGTTTCCAACCGACGTGTTCCTTGTTCCCTACACACACTCGACAAAGTATTTCAGCTATCACTCTGTTCTAACTTCATACTTTGGGGGGATTACTGTTACACATAATTTTCTTCACCCTTATGAATGCTAATTATGTACACCTATCCTTTTTCTTTAAAAGGACCAATGGCCTAAATCCCTGAAGAAGAATGAAGAAACATTTTCCCAACAGGATGAAAATTATCTTTTCCTTTGTAAAAACCTTATAAAAAGGGATCGTCCCACCTTTATCAATGTTAAGGGTGCAATGATTTAGGATATTTGTAGGTTTCACCACAATGTCCTGCGATGTCACAATTTTCTCAATTATAAGGGTGTGATGATCTTGTTTATGAAGAAAAAGAGCATCTTCTCGACGTTTCTAGAATAGAAGCTTCAAGGGAGAGGTGGCCTCCGATCCATTTGGATATGAGTCACATCTCTGTTATAATGGGATCATCCAAACCTCCTCACCCTATCATTTTCAACTTATAAAAGGAGGGAAGTTCTCATGGGGAAAATTATCTTTTGAGAGAGAGAATTTTAATAGGCTTGAGAATTCTTAGTTGAAGGGTTTATGATAGGCTTCTGATTTATGTTGTCAAGATAAATTGTTAGTATCTTCAAACTTACAGTCTCAGAATCCATGGAGCAGAAGTGTGTGGGAAGAAAGGAACTATTGGAAGGGACCCTACAACATCAAGGCATTGGTTGTATTCTCCTTTTCATATATTTAATATAGTGATATATTACTTTCCCATAAAATTGGTCTTATTTTATTCTATGACTCTTTGATCACATACATAGGTTTTGTTGATTATACATCGTTGTCTTCACTTTGTTGGCTTATGTATTTTTATAGGTTTAAAATACCATAAGCCTTGGAATGGGACGAATATAACACTAGCGAGGACAAAGGACATTTAAAATGTATGTCATTTATCTCTTGCTAGCTAGTATGATTGATAATTAAAACTTAGGGGAAGATTTATATTTTTTCTTGTTTTGTTCTAATTTCTTATTGGAGTTAGGGAGATCAGTTTGTGTCTTCACTTACTGATTTTTCCAATAATAGTGGGGGGGGGGGGGGATTCCCACGGTACCTGGGGAATACGTCGTATCACACTTTTAGTACCCTTGGAGGGTGATGTCGTGGAATCAAGGGTTACTTGGATTGAGAAGGGATGTTACATTGAGTTCAGGGCAATTGCTTCTCATTTATTTCCTGGCGGCTTGACATCCCGTCTTCGAAAGATCCTTGAACTTGCCGTTTCTTGGTTTCTTTCTTTTATTTTTCTTAGGAGTGTGTTTATTTGATTTATGTAGTCATCCTTAGGATTGAATATCTCACAGTATACAAGGTATGGATCCTGACGTTCAAGAACCTCAACACAATGTTTCTTATGAAGGAATGATCGAAGATGAAACTTATGATACCGGGAGCATGCTTTTGGAAGTGGCCAACACATAGAAGAACCAATCACAACCTTCATAGAAAGCCTTGCATCTTACATGAATCCTCTTTTAACTGATACACTTGGCCAACCACTCACTGATCCACCATCCACGAGATATTTTGATGCCTATTCTTCTTACAATTTACCGTTGGGTTCAATCACTACACAATATTTTGGTGTGAACCGATCATTTTATGGTTTTCCTGAAGGACTTGAGAATTTATCTTTATCCACAACTCCTATAGTTTCTACTGCTGGTGCTTCTTCTTTACTAGAAACATCGGTGACTCAGGAAACCTAGATTCAACCACTTGAAAATACATCTCCCTTCACACATGGGTCATGTAATATTCCTGCTTCACTATTTCTACACATGCACACACCAATTTATTTACTTGATCGTCCCATCATTCAGATGGCCGACAGTCAAATCTGTTGGCCCTTGACCAAGTTTTGGGAGATCCTTGGTCAAGTTTTACCTATTTTGGGACTTCCACAGGTTGTCGAAGATGGAGCGCAAGATGAAGCAGAGATAGTGGGATCTCAGTCCCTTTTTGGGTTTTGGGATTATATAATGGGTATGGGAATGTCGGCCCATGGGTTTACCCATGTTTAGACATATTTTGTAAAGTATAAATAAGTAGATAGGTGATGTAAGAAGTAGACCTAGTAGACCGGTGAGCTAAGTGCTAAGTAAGAATGAACGTCTAAGTGCTAAGTAAGGATTGTAAGTGCTCTGTGCATACTGTGTGAGACCTGCAGAGCTATGTGCAAGTAATTGTAAGAAGGCTTGGTGCTGTACCCTAGCTCGAAGAAGGAGGATCTAGCAGAGTTTGTGAAAATCTCCTGTCTTCTGCGGAGTAGTATTTTGATGCTATGTGCCTATAAGAAGCTTGATAAAGATAATAAAGAGGAAGAGTTGGTGGACGTAGCCCCAGGGTGGGCGTGAACCATGTATATGCTATGTTCCTCCTATTTGTGCGATGTCTTGATGGGTTTATGTATTTACTTTCTAAGTGCTTTGATGCAGATAGATAGATCTGTTTATGATTTGTGTTAATAATGTATATGGATGTTAGATCTGACCTATGTGAATGTGCTTAGTTATTGAATCTAATCTAACTCTCTATGATAAGTTCTTATATAAATTAGATCTGGATGAATGATGTGATTCTATGTTTTATATGTGGAGTAGATAGTGGTTAAATATTGATGAAATATCGGTGCTAAGTGCTCTGTTAATTATTACAATCAGAGATATGTGTCCTAGATAAGGTTGCAGACACCTGAGTCCTGCAACCACCCCTGCCTCTACCTTGGGTGAGACTTCATCTTCTTTGCAGGTGTTGCCAAAAGGGTCGATAGTTAGGGTTTTGTTGGTGCACTGTTGTAGCGTTGAACCCTGGGTTTTCCCCTGTGCCAACAAATGGTTTCGTTGCCGGGACCTAAAACTGTGATTGCTGGGAACTGAGGAAGAAGAAGTTTTTTTGGAACACCCTATTTCCCCCAGTTTGTAAAAATAACTATACTGGCCAAGAACTATGGCAAACTCAAAGATTGTGAATGTTTGATTTAATGGACCTTTGTATAAAAGGTCCGAGGAATGTAAATGATGTATGAATATATGTTGCATGACTGTTGAGAGGGGGATGTGATGAAAAGAGACCACAATGGATGATGAGAGGTGGTGGAAGGGGTTGGGAGTGCCTGCGTTAACTTCCACCAAACCAAAACCATAATGGTATGTATGTGCTTGGGAAAACCAAAGCTCACTCTCAGACCCTGAAATGAATTACTCGCCCGGATGGTAGGTGGGGAGGCTCCTCAAGAGTAAATGAGGTGATGGGGCGAACCTCCCATCCGCAAAAGCTCTCAGACCTGACCATTAGACAGGGAATTTCATGCCACATGCAACCTCATAGGAGGAAAGAAGTGTGGAAGAGGGGGGTAGAGTGGAGCATATAGACACACACACACACATGACATGAATCACAGAAGGAGAACCAGAGGAACTCCAGAAAATACAGTGAGTCATGATCAGAGGAGAAGGAGAGTAACCTTCGTCCTGAACTTTCGACGAGCGGGAAGTAAGAGACTGAGTCTCAAAGCATTGTGGTCTAGCTCGGGGGTGGCTAGTGGTAAATCCATTTGGAATCGCTGAGCCTACGGTTGGGTGGAAATGAGCACCCCTCTCAGTAGTTACATTACACCTAGTGTTTTCTGATAAGCATTTATGTCTTGTATTTCAAATTGAATGTTCCTGGAATGCATGCTCATGGTTGTAAACTCATGAATGGTTTCTTTATAGAAGTGTTTTCCTGATGTGTTTGATCAGAAAAGGCAGATGCATGCTTATACTTGTATGACCATATTTGGTTCATATATATATGTATATATATACATTGAACAAGTTTAGATTTTGAGCCTATTCTCGGAAGATCTGTCCCATTTACTTGACTCACGTGATGTCTTGGTTGGATTTCCTCGAAGGTACCCCCTTCTGGGAAAGTTCCCTCACTATTCTAGAGCCAGAATGAGTTCCTTGAAAGGACTACTGTTTAAGTAAATATCAAAGCTTACCTCGCCCCTGTCACAGAGTTCATAACTCGATAAGTTAAGAAGGCCTTTTAGTCATGTCCCCAAGCCTAGTGATAATTTCCCAAGAATCCGTTGAAGGATTTTATGGCCTAGGTTTGGAGACCTTGCACCAGAAAGAATGGTTCCCTCAGAGTTTTGGTCTTTCGGTGTTTCGGCACTCGGTAAATCCAAGGGTAAGTTCCCTTGTACTCACCAGTTGCAAAATCTCGAAGTATGAACCCAAAAAAGGTCTAGCGTGGACAAGTCTTGGTGTTTTGGTGTTTCGACAACCGGGAAACCCAAGGGTCAATTTCCTTGTATTCACCAGACACAAAATCCCAACTTGCGAAACCCTGAAATAAGTATAGCGTGGATAAGTTTGGTCTTTCGGTGTTTTGACACCCAGGAAATCCAAGGGTAAGTTCCCTTGTACTTTCCAGTCGCAAAATCTCGAAGTATGAAACCCTGAAAAGGTCTAGCGTGGATAAGTCTTGGTGTTTCGGTGTTTCGACAACTGGGAAACTGTTGACGGACAAAAATGACCGTCCGTCAACTGGGAGAGTGGATCCGGTTCGGGGTTGTCTAAATAACCCAAGCTGTTTGGGATAACCCACCCTGACGGGTTTAGCGGCTCCATTAGCCGATCTAAGTCCTAAGAAAACAAAAGAAAACAACTCTAAATTAACTAATCTAACTAAAAATAACTATTAAAACAAACTAATAAACAAATCTAAACTATTTATATATACAATTTACTATCTAATACTACACAACTATAATTCTATAAAATCAAATGTTCAATTACTAAYAGAATCAAATTTAATTAAAAAATGTACAATATTTACAAATTAYAGATTTGAATTAAAACCTRCGAAAATCATTTGTAATCTGTCCTAAGACAACGAAACTATTTTTTGATTTTTATAGTTTTATGAGAAAGAAACTAAACAAAAACTAACTAGACTAAGCAACTAAAATTATAATTCTAACTRTGAATCTAAAATAATATATTTATCTAAACTACTTAAATAATACTAATAAGCTAACTACTAAATGACGAATAACACACTGACCCGAAGAAACGCTCCAGGTTTGTCCTGTATGAAATGATTATCTTAGCTGATCGGAGGGAGGAAACCCGCACCGGATAATCCATGATATTCTCGTAAACGGGAAGCTGATGTGCTCTTCAGATATAATTACAGGAAAAACAAGACATAAAAATTACAACAATCTTATGGTTTACAAATCTTCACAGTTAGATAAATCTGCATGCAAAGATCTATACAAAATGATTCAATTAACGAAGAAGATAAATCTGTAATTCATTAACTGAAATAAAGTAATTGATGTACTTTAAAAAAAAGAAAAGAAGGAGAGATCAGATACATACAACATATAAATCAAATCACATCAGCATACAAAGAATTATGATAACTAAAGTAGTCGATAATTAATTGCCAACTTATATGCAAAAACTTGAAACAAAAGTTTGATATATTGAAAGTGAAAGCTGTTACAAGACATCAACTTTCATCTCAGTCTGAATCATAAATCCATAGTCTGGTTCTCCCACAGTGATGATTATTATTATTACAAAAATAACAAGTATTTAAAGACCTCCCACAAGGTAAAACATTCCTGTGGGAATTATCAAAATAGTTTACAAAAAATCTAGGATAATATCCCAAGTCTCTATTCCTGACTCAATCTAACAACTTAAAATAAAAACTACATCACACAAATCTCTCCTAAACTGCCACAACATTCCCAATTGATCATTGCAATTCGAATGTACCTGTAAGAGGACAAAAATAGACAAGTTAAGAGAATATTTTATTGATAAAATGAATAAAAATCTAATTTTAAAGACTAGCTGCAGAATCTTGCGATTCTGTAGCTAGTCTAAATTGAACACATAATCATTTCAAAATCAATTCAAATCTTAAAATATATTCAAACTATTGAAAAATGTTTGATTTCTAAAAGCATCATTCAAATCGCCACTTGTATGCAAATTGAACAAACTAAATCGTATTCAACCAAATGATAACAGAGATGGATACGCTTTGTTTAATTCATTATCACCAATTCGGGTCAACAAAATATCTCATATAATTCGACAGCAATGAAATTATTTTCAAATCCAAAACGAAATCAACAGTTTATGTTACTTTCAGCCATCAACAGAATCGTTTTAGAATCCAAACGAAATCAACATGATCGTTTTTCAAATTGATAGCACTATATTAAACATATACAAACGACCCATGCTATTTTAAAACCAAATTAAAACTTGTATATAAATTGTCACAAGTGAAATCGTAACAGGATATGTGGGATTTGTCAAACATTCGTTATTTCCAATTGGGGGAAGATAAAATCGATTGACAGTCAACAGAATCATCACTTGAATCAATTTCAAAACGAACTTTTAGCCGAGTTTTTGATATGAATTGGATAGAGACAAAAATATGTCGATCTGAGATTAACAAAATCGTTTTTGAAAATCAAAACCAACAGAGCAACATCAAATCTATTTATGACACCAACCCAACTCATACAAGCAATTGTGCTAACTCAAGACACACAACAATCAAATCAAAACGAATCGAAACAGTTTGGGTCAGATACTATCGTTATGAATCAACACAAATCCACGATTATAGCAAGTAGATCTTTTTCATAGGTCAAAGATAATCAAAATCCAAACGAGAATAATGATTCAATGCAGACCAAAGTATTTTTGATAAATCACAATCAATAGAGTCATTTTGAGTTTATTAGGAGCAAGCGAAACTAATTAAAATCAAACCAAATCGACTATCAAACATAATTGATTCAAAAACAAACCAAACCGAATCAAAACCAATGAATTGTTTATACTAAACTGGGCACGACAAAATCGCATAACCAAATCATATGTACATTTAATTTTAGTAAAATGAACCTACTATACATGAACATAATCAATTCAAATGTATTTAAACGAACAGAGCAAATTTGAAAGAAAAACCCAATATGTTACAATAATTCAAGCAAACTTATGAAACAAAAATCATATTGAAATTCATACCTGGACAATCATAAAACAACTTCGATTATGATAGTTTGGAATTGACGAAGGCTGTAGCCGATTCGACATTCCTAAATACGATTGAACCAGTGGTTTTCTGCTTCTTGTCATTATCTTGAAGCCTATCCCTTTCTCTTTTCAACACTGTAACTTGGTTCTCTAAAGATTTGATCTTCGATTGTAATAAGGGAACGTTGACATAGTAGCACTCAAGCCACACATTACATTGGATGCATGATGACTGCTCAAGCTTCGAAACTGCAGGCGAGGGTTTGTTTAAATCACCGAGGGTTTCATTATGTAGCCTGATCCTTGGGTAGTTAGGATTGTTCTTTAGGCACGGGGGAAAATTAGATACATAATCATAGGGTTGTTTGGAGCATAAGTCACGGGAATAAGGGTACTCTCCAGCTAGGAAGCGCTCGATATCGGAGTCCGAGTCCTCACTCAGAACTATGGGCTTTTGATCAACTCTTGGCTTAGGTTTATTCCAGGCAAGTCTCGATATCAATCGAGCGTTTTTCTTACCCTTGCTGTCGACAGTAGGGTTACCCTTGACTTTCTTACTCACAGGATTCTTTACAACCTCAACCTTGTCTGTTATGATGTCGGGTAGGTCGATGTCAGGACAAACCGAGGGCTTGGCCGGGGGTAGGAGGATATGGAATTGAACGGGTGGCCCGACCCTAGTCTCACTGACCATAGCCTTATTGATTTGGACAAACTCTGAATCGACAAAGCCGTTTAGAGATAGAAAGGCTTGCCAATTATCGCCATGAAGGTTTAGATGGTGAACGACGATGAGTCTAATCAAGCCATGGTGAAACAAGATGCTGTCAACCTTCTCACGTTTAAACCTCTTAGCCATTTTGTAAAGACTACGCAGGAAGTAAAATGGCATGTTCAATGGATAACCCATGAAATTCATCAACAAACGGAGGTGATAAAGAAAAACCAATCCATACCGACCTTCACAGGTCACAAATTTTTTAACCATTATCAAAAGATCATGCCACCTGGGTTTAAGTGTGGAAATAGGCATACCTTTGTCACAGGATATAACCTTTCGTGATATGGACAGTAAAGGCCATGACACCTCATCAACTTTGGAGTTCTTAAACCATCACTGGCCTGTGGCTGCTAGTCCTGTGGCAGAGCTTATGAATTCTTCATTGAGTTCAAATTGAATGTCACCTACTTTATCCCTACACCCATCAAAGGTAAGGGAGAATTTCTGTGAAACTGTGAGGTTGAAGCCCTCGAACCTCTGTACAAATGCGAGCCATCCACTATCCTCTAAATCTTTACGACATCATCGAACAGTAACAAAGATTGACTACCATTCGGCTCTATTCGCACCACCGGTGCCATTGAGAGGAGCACACAGTGAGTGATGTGAAAGAGCCAGGGTTTGAACACAACATATGCAGGGGAAAAATGCTCACAGGCTTACCCGAAACTAGCAAAGGTGAAACAGGGATAGGGGAAGACATTAATGACATATCGTGCGAAGGTGGTGGAGCTAGTTCATTACATGAAAAATAGTCATATCTACAGTACAACCGTCGGCGCAAATAGATATTCAACCCACTATTGTATAGGTTAACAATTATGCCATTCAATCAACCAATGAAATCAATGATAAGTGGATTAAACATTCACGCGAGCAATAGTTTTACCATAGTTTTAAAACCAAACAAATGAATCGAAACCAATACCAAGTGTTTGATTTATACGAACTATGTGTTGTATGAAACGATTTATACCAAGAGTTTAACCATAACACCAATGTGTTTTTATGAAACCAATGATCAAGTGGATCGATCAAAGAACATGTAAATCCAATCACCAATGCATCATAAACTCAATCACTCATGAAAAAAAATTACATAATCAATCAAATAATGTCAAATGAGTACAGATCAAGTGGTCTTACCAACTGCATAACGATAAATAAATTGGAAACGCAATGGGCATATCCACAAGAAAGATCGCAACAACTCAGTGACGATTTTAATGTAACTTCGAAAACCAAGTTTTCAGGCTTGCAGTCGCGAAAACAAGAACAAAGGTAAGTATGCAAATAGAGAAAAAATAATAGTGTCGTTTTATTCAAGGATTGCGACAAAAATTAAGGTTTGCAAAACACTGGTGTAGGCAGCTTATAAGGACAGTATAAAAATGTGAATTGGCTACCAACAATGGCGACACACTGGTAGAAGCAGTACATATTCCAATAGTGTTTAAAGGATGAAAACTGATAACAATCTTAAGAAAAGCGAGCCACGATATTAAAGATAAA
Source organism: Picea engelmannii (assembly GCA_009831015.1). Lineage (NCBI taxonomy): Eukaryota > Viridiplantae > Streptophyta > Pinopsida > Pinales > Pinaceae > Picea > Picea engelmannii. Next base: position 286,085 of record ML795618.1, read on the forward strand.
ATCTCCAATACTATTGACAGAGCCACTACTGCCAGCAGGCGCCCATAGCCTCGACTTGGTTTCCATTTAACCCAGTTTGATATCCGTATCCTACCAAGAAGTTCCATATCAGAATAAAGGACATGTTAAAGTTAAGAGGCCTTTATTTTGCAAATTTTCATATACCCGACATTGCTTCGCTGCCAGCGGGCCTGTTCAGTACCCCGGTGAAGTTGTCTTGGTGTCATGCATGCATTTATCCGTTGCCAGCAGACCTGTTCATCATCCCGGTGGGTTTACAAGCACTTCCCACAACTCTTTTATTGATTTATTTTATTTTTTAAAGATATATAGTCGAGCGGGGTGACGCTGAAAATTATGATTTTTTAACATGTTTTTTCTTTTTTTTACAAACCTCATCATAATTGTTTTTTTTTTAGAACTGTCCTTTATTAAGATCCAGAGATGTTTCATTTACAGAACCAACTTTCTAAGGTAGGGAGAGATCTTCTGAGTCATTCCCTTAAGGAACAGGGACAACGGAAAAAGATAATGGATGATCATGACAAGCTTTACTCAGAGATCGAAATCAGTTAACTTCTTTCAAACAACAAATGTTTTGCCAACACAGATGTAAATTTCAGAAGTATGCAATTGATGTTTATACAATTTTTAACAGTCATTTCAGTGAAGGAATTTTCTGTTTTCTTTGTCTAAACAGTTTCCAAAATTCAGGTATGTGTATTTCCAAAAGCAAAACTAGTAAGCATAAGGGAGAAATCAAAACACACCAGCGCAGAAAAAATTGGAAAGCAAAGAAATCCAAACAACAACAAAAAAAAAACAAAATATGTACAGAAGGTGCATCTGAAAACCTCATGCAACAAATCCTTGAAAGAAAGTAGAAAAATCTTGTTTGGTGGGAAAGCAGTCCTACTCGTGGTGCATTGGATCAGGGTTGATTTTAGATTTATTTATCACTTTACTTTTCCATTTAAGATTTTCATGATGATACTGCATTTTTGAAAATAAATGTTCAACTAGAAGTAAAGAGAAAAGGTTCAAGGGGACTTCCCTGACAATAGCTGTATTATTGTTCTCGTGGTGCGCCCACTTGCGTTCATGACTGTATTAATACAAAGAGAAATAGTGAGAAATAAAACTAAAAGAAAACCTATTCCTAAACCTAACCTAACTTTTAAACAAATCAGGATACTACGTGAAGTCATGCTTCCAATGTAGCCATCGAAGTAACTCTAATCCTGCAACGGAGACAAAATCAAACATTACTAATAAGAATGGTAATAGATCAACAAATGACAGAAACATATCACACTTACCTTCATAATAATCATCTAAAAACAAAGTAAGCATGATCTTACCATTCTCTTGAATATTTTTGTTGTACGAATCCTCCAACCATTGCGCAATCTTGTCGTGATAAGGGTCATAATGGCATGGGAGAGTGTAAGTAGTTTTGAAAAACTTGTCAGGATTATGAGGAAATAAGTATAGCATGATTAGAATTTGATGTTTCAACACTCGGGATATCTAAAGGAAAGTCCCTTGTACTCGCCAGTCCTGAAATCCCGACTTGCAAAACCTCGGAATAGTGTAGCATTATTAGAGTCTTGATGTTTCGGTGTTTTGACACACGAGATACCTAAGGGTAAGTTCTCTTGAAATCGCCAGTCCCGAAATCCCGACTTGCAAAACCCCAAAATGATAATAGCATGGATGAGATATGGTGTTTCGATGTTTCGACACCTGGGATATCTAAAGGAAGGTCTCTTGTACTCACCAGTCCCGAAATCCCGACTTGCGAAACCTCGAAATGGCATAAAATTCTTAGAGTTTGGATGTTTTGGTGTTTCGGCACCCGGGAAACCCAAGGGTCAGTTCCCTTATACTCGCTAGTCACGAAGTCCTGACTTGCAAAACCCTGAAATGAGTTTAGCGATGAATATAGGCTTAGGAGTTTTGGCTCCCAGGAAACCTAAGTGCGAGACCTCCTGTCTGCGCATATCGCGAAACCTCGACTTGCGAAACCCCGAAATAATAATAGCGTGGATAAGTCTTGATGTCTTGATTTTTCGGCACCCGAGATATCTAGAGGCAAGTATCTGGTACACGCCAGTCCCGAATTCCCGACTTGTGAAATCCCGATATGGCTTAGCGCGTGTAGATTTGGTTTTCGGTGTTTCGGTACCTGGAAAAACGAAGGGTATGAACCCCTCATCCTCTTCTACCGTGAAAACCCGGTACGTGAAACTACAAAAGGTGGAATTATAGGTTTTAATCCGAGGCATTGTTAGATGTGATGAATTGTTGGTTCCTTTCAGATTTTAGCACTTAGAGAGACTAGAGAGCAGGGGAACACATGCATCACGATTTTTCGAATCGCGAAAGACGGAAGCACCTCTCCGGTAAGGCCTGTGGTCATAGCCAATGATCACATGGGTAAGGATAAGGGATGGTAGGGTTTGCATCAGGCCCCATAGGAATTCGAGGATTCTATTCCTTGGGAAAAGAAGGAAAAAGCCGAAAAACATTAGTTCCTGTAGTGGGTGTGTTACAAATTGGTATCAGAGCATGGTTACAACACTTGGCCTGCTTGGGCTCATGAACAGGTTGCGCAAAGACTCCATTCAAAGCACTCATAATAGGAGTAACCCTCTATCTTAACCCCCCTTAATCAAAATTTGAAGTTAAGAATGAAAAACCCCTATTGTGTGTATGCATGTGAAAAATATGAATGTTGCACGAGTTATGAATGTATATAAATATTGACTAACAACAAGAATTTTTCTTTTGCACAAAAGCGGACGATAAACCAATTCTTTTATGACATGAATGAAATCGTGAAACAAGGTAGGCCAAAAGTAACCGGCTCAGATAATCTTCTGAGCCGTGGATATACCCGAAAGATGGCCCCCACAAGCGCCGCTATGGAAATCATTTAAGACTCTGTCGACCTCATCAATAGTCAGGCAACGACGAAGAATGGTGTCGATGCCCCGCTGATATAGGATGTCTCCGATGAGGAGATAGCAAGGGGCCTGATGGCGAATACGCTGACGATCATATCGGGATAGATGGTTACTGAACTTTTGAGTGCATAGGTAGATGAGAAGGTCACCATACCAAGGATCATCGGAAGCGATGTAAAAGAGATGTTCATCAGGGAAGTCAGTGTTGATGGGGGTACTGGTGATGTCAGAGGGAAGGGCCGTGAGAAGTTCGGTGAGAACGAGGGCCTTCTTACTCTTAGGTGTTGAGAATTCGAGGTCGTACTCCTGGAGGATAATGATCCATCGAGCAAATTTTCCGTTAACTTGTCGACGACTGAGAAAATATTTCATAGGGTTGGAATCTGCGATGACTTTCGTGGTGCGAAGCAGAATGTAATGGCGCAGTTTCTGGACTGCGAGGACAACTGCAAGAGCAAGTTTCTCTTCGTGTTTGTACTTCAAGGGTGGTCCCGAGAGGTTCTTACTAACATAGTAAATGACATGTTCACGATTATCGTCTCCTAGCTGGATGAGGACGCCGGCTACTGATACAGCTGATGCTGATACGTAGAGGATGTAGTCGCGATTATAGTCAGGTGCACTGATTAAAGGTGCATTTGAAAGCGCTGCTTTAAGATCGTCAAATGACTGTTGGTCATAGTCGTCCTAGTGAAAAGGGATGTCGTGACGTAGTAAGCGAAGGAAACCATGTGCGCATATGGCGTAATCTGGGACAAAGTGTCGAAGGAAGTTATCTTTGCCCTGAAGACTCTGAAGTTGTCGTAAATTCTAGGGAGGTGGAATTTCGGTGATAGCTTTGACTTTGAGGGGGTCCACGGTAATACCGCTTTGGGAAACGATAAAACCGAGGAGGTGCCCTGCGGTGATGCAAAACACACACTTGAGAGGGTTCAAGCGGATGTTGTATTGACGACACCGTTGAAAAATGGTTCGTAAATAATCGAGATGTTGGGTGCGTTTTTTGGAGCGAGATGTGAGGTCGTCCAAGTACGCGAGGATGATTGCCGCCAAATCGTGAAAGATGTACATCATTGCCCGCTGAAAAGTTGTGCTGACATTTTTTAAGCCGAAGGGCATGACACGATATGCAAAAGTACCCCACGAGGTAATGAATGTAGTTTTATACTGATCGGCTGGGTGGATTTGAATTTGGTTGTATCCAGAGAATCCGTCGATAAAGGAGAGAGCCTCGTGGCCAACGCAGTCGTCGATAATTTGATCGATGAAAGGCATTGGAAAGTTGTCTTTTGGACATGCGTTATTGAGATCGTGAAAGTCTGTGCAAACGCGGATGGTGCCCTATTTTTTGTTGACGAGTACAGGGTTGGAAACCCATGAAGTGTAAGCGATGGGATAAATAAATCCGGATGTACGCAATTTATCGATTTCGGCTTTGATAGCCGCGGCCTTAGATGGGTGTAGCGGTCGCTGTTTCTGGAGAACTGGTGTGATGTCAGGCCAGGTGTCGATGCGATGCTCGACAATAGATGGGTCAAGGCCAAGCATCTCTGTGTATGACCAGGCAAAAATATCTTGATAATCCTGGAAGAGGGCTTTATATGCGGCAATTTCCTGAGGAGTGAAAGCAACTCCAATGAATATTTCTTCGACGATGCCAGGTTTGATGGAAATGTCAATTTTGATAGTGGGGGAAATGTTAGCTAGATTACCTTCTTCAAAGGCGTCAGGGGCAGGAATGGGATTGTTGAACCGATCGATAGGCCCAGACGGGATAAAATCTTTGGTCTCGACCGTGTAAACGGGGTTTTGATTAGGAGGCATGAGGGATTCCTGTGGAAGGAAGAGTGCATGATGATGTAGTGCGTCCCAGGGAGAGTCCGGGCGTTGTAGCTGTTCTAGTATTTCTTCGTCGTATTGGAAACGATAGGAATATAATGGATCGTGAGGAGTGATCTCAGTGACAGTGTGATTGCCCCCTGTTGAAGAAACAGAGGAGGTAATGCTAGGAGATGATGAGGGTTCACTCGACATAAACCATATGTTGAAATACTGAGGGGTACCCGTGGTGGTTGGATGGAGAATCTCCACAGGGGAATGAGTAGGAGAGTTGGGGGGGTTGTGGGGTAAATCCTCAGAGATGTCATGTAAGAACCATGGAGGCGTTGGGAGTGCCTCGGGTTCTGGAGAAATGACATGAAGATCCTCGAGTGATGAAGTAATGTCAATTACTGCTGCTGTGGGTTGGTGATGCAGGGTCAATTGACGTTGCTTGTATGCGAGGATAAAAGGACACTGGTATGTAAAGTGAGCCAATGAATCGCAGAGAGAGAAAGGGCATCTCATACATTCATTGACTGAAGTGGTGACATAGAGAATGTCAGTAATAGTCGAAGAGGACGTAGCAGGGTGTGGGTTGTTCTGGAAGTTCTGGCGTATGGCCTCTAATGTCTGTCAAAAGCGTGGAAGTGCTGGGCAATGATGGGTGTAATGGCCATATTATGAACATATAGCACACACAAATTTGGTCCTCAACCCTTTACTACTGGAAGGTGTGGTGGTAGTAGGAGTAGCAGTAGTGACGGGTGTTGTGGGAGTTTGATTGGGGGGAATCAAATTCTGTAATTCCGGTAGTGATGGGCAGTTGTTGGTTTGATGACCCTCTTTCTCACAGAGTGCGTAAGGTGGTGGGATGCGTGGAGGAAGTGGAGCTGTGGGCTCCTTCTTCTTTCTCCTGCCCGGGGGGTAGGGAGTATGGGGGTAGTGGGGATGAGGATGGGAATCGTCATGGGAAGGGCTGGGCGAGGGACCATCTCAGGTGGATGTAAATACCACACTGGAATTGCTAACACCATATTGGGTAGTGTAAGCGTTGCAGCTACCTGAAAATCTTCTATACCGGGTGGAGGGTAAAAGAAGGGAATTTGAGTAAGGGGTGGGGGAACTGTCTCCCAAACGGGACTATGCCCTTGAGGGGACATGGATTCGTGGACTATTGAGGTCGATGAGTGTGCAGGAGGCTCTGGATGGAGTGGTTCTGCGACTATTGAGACGCCAGGAATGATGGAATCCTCCTGAGGAGGAAGAGTATCCTCTGTGTGAGTTCCGTTAGATGAGATGACGCAGACTTGATTAGGGGGAAGGAGTGGTGGTGCTCCATGGTACATCCCTAACAAATATGGATCTTTGAAAATCCCAGGACCCATATTGATGA